>VZSG01001426.1:16868-29833 GCA_013398315.1 Nothoprocta pentlandii | reverse complement strand
GCGTCCCGCGGTCGGGAGCCGGCAGAGCCGCCCCGCGGCGCCGGGATCGTGTTTGTTCATACGGGGCGTCGGTAACGCTCTTGTCGCTGTTGTTTTGAATCAGGTAGGCAGCGGCGGCGGCGGGGCCGGGCGCGGTGTTCGCGGGCTGCTCTGCGGCCCCTCCGGCCCGGCCCCGCCGCGGTTCTGCGCGGGGAATTCCGCCTCTCCCCTCAAATTTGGCGGCCCTGGCGGTCCCGGCTGCTGCCCCGGTGCCACGTGCAGGTGTTACTGCCTGCCCCAGGGCCCGTCCGGGCCGTCCCCACCAGCCTGCCCCGGCCGCCGTGTCCCGGGGCCGCCCGAGCCCCATCTCTCCTCTTACTTGCTCTCTTTTTGGCGCACAAAACACTCGAGGGGAGGAAAAAAAGAAAGGCCAAGAAAAGAGAAAGCTCCCTAGTGATAAGGGGCTCTTCTGATGTGGTTTTAGTGCCTGGTTTACTGAGAGAGAGCTATATTTATCCCTGGGAATCTTGCAGAATATTCTAGTTCTGATCTACTACCCGTGATCTTTCTTTTATTTGATTACTTTTTGTACCTCCTTCTGTTTGACCAGTAATGTTTGGCCGGCCAAACTTTTTATTTTCTGCCTATAGTCAGTGTCCTGTTTTGGCTTGATGATTTGAAGGTGTTGCCCTTGTGTTTTGGCTTGTAAACATGCAGAGAGGCTTGTTAGTTTGTGGCACTTTGTCTCTGTTTTGCTTAGCAATATGTTAGTTTTTGTTGAGGACTTTGAGGTGCCCTCCTAAACTTTGTGGAACCTTAAACTGATAATTCAGAGGAGACTGGGTAGAGAAGTGCACAGTAACACTGCCAAAATATTAGAAATGTTCTGAAGAACCCTCTTGTTTTAGTACCCCAAAAACTTTCATAGTTAATTATAATAAAAATATTTCCCATGCTGTCACCTCTTTAAAATGTAGCTTTAAGTCAAATCTGTAACAGCCTAACAGTAAGTTTCAACAAAAGCTGCCTGATACCCCAGGCATTGGTGGAGCGTGATACTGCGCTGTTACCTGCACCGACAGAGCAGAAGATGCTGATAGAAAACAGCAGAAAACGCGTGGAGATCCCCTCTCAGTGCAAACGCATCTAGGTTTGAACTGCTGCATTCTTGGGAAGCAATATTTGCCATCTTAATAGTCCAACTAGTGGTATGGTTCACTTGTAATTCCTCCTTAGTAACAAGTGTAGGTTTGCACGGTAGATTCTGGGGTATTCTAGCGCTAGAACGTGGTGTTATGAGATCGGAGGGGGTGCCTGAATAATGGAAAGGCCAGTGTTGCCACGCCACCTCGCAGGGGAGAATAGAGTAGTGGCTGCTCAAAAGTTTTAGCTCTGCGGGTTTTCTCCCCTTCCCCAGAACGTTTGATCTTGAAGATGGTGAGTAGCCAGCCTAAGTACGATCTAATACGGGAGGTTGGCCGTGGCAGTTACGGTGTGGTGTACGAAGCGGTCGTCAGGAAGACCTCAGCACGCGTGGCGGTGAAAAAGATTCGGTGCCACGCGCCAGAGAACGTGGAACTAGCTCTGCGCGAGTTCTGGGCGCTTAGCAGTATCAAGAGCCAGCACCCCAACGTCGTTCACCTGGAGGAGTGCATCTTGCAGAAAGATGGCATGGTGCAGAAGATGTCCCATGGCTCCAGCTCCTCCCTTTATTTACAGGTACATGAAGCTGAGGTAATGGGGTGCAACTAATCTTATGTATTTATAGGCGGGGGGAGAGGAGGTGGGCAGCTAAGAATTCTTTTTAAGCTGTGCTTAGCTAGGAGAGGCTATCTGAACTTCCAAAAATTACTTTAGATTTTTGGAACTACATACTTACTGGCCAAGCATCCTAATCTCTTCATTGGAAGCTGTGCCAGTCCAGGACTCTTTGTTAATGCCAGTCTGCTTTCCGTATTAGAGGAAAGGGCACAAGGAAGGCACAGCAGAGCTATATGGGCTGTTGTCTTCTCTTGGTAGAAGCAGGAGTAAGGAAGAGCCACTGAGTAACAGCTTGAGACAGAGCTCTGCAGAACCCCTTAATCTCAGCAGTCCTTGGAAGAGGAAGCAGCCCTCTTGATTTAGGAAACTGACACTTAAAATTCCATAAAAATAAATAATAAGCAATTATGAAAGCATAAGGATCTGTTTTTATCTTCTGTGTTTTGAGTAAATAGCTTTTAATCTTTTCAAGGAGGAATAAAGGTCTAGCACATGATAAATAATGGAGCAGAGCAATAAATACCACTTTTCCCTGTGTGGCAACTGAAGGCATCTTCTTAAGTTGCCTTTAAGTTTGAAGACACATGTTGCAAAGCAATCAGCAGACCTGGAAGATCATCTCGCCCATTCCCTCGTCAGGAAGCTGGCGCCACTCTGAAACGTTCCCTTGCAGGTTCTTGCCTGCCTGGCTTCAGTGTTTGCTAGGGTGTAAATGTTTATTATTCCTGGTCAGCTTTTATCATTTTATTTTTTATTGTTGTTCTTGCCCGACTAATGTAGGACTCCCTTTTATTGAATGTTCGGCTGATAACACTTCATGGCTAGTGAGTTCTTGTCATGCTGGAAAGAGGATTCTTGCCTTTGTAACTTGGTTGCTGCCCACCTGAGGGGATTAGAGTAAAATAGTGGTGTTGGCCCATACAGGTGTAGCTGGTGATTTACCTGCCTTCCTGCTCGTCAGCAAAGCAGGGAGATACCGCAGCAAAGCTGCAAGCGGATCTGCAAGGGAGGTGGGAAGCATTTCCAGGTCACCTGTAGCTTTCCAGTGTTGGGATCCTGCCCTGGGATCCTCCCCGTGTCGCGGGGCCGTTGATCGGAGGCACAAGTGCCGCAAGCTGCTCCCTGCTTCAAAGAGCAGAAAAGAGCAAAGGGCACGAGGGAGCTGCGGGCTGCAGAGCCTTGGGTAACCTTATAATCGGGCAAATAGGATCTCCCTTGGCTCGCTCTCTCCCCCGTTCCCAGGTATATTGCTTTACAGAGCTGGTGCAGTATGTAAAGAAAGCAGCCTGGGGAAGGGGGAGCAGAGTCCTCTGAAGGACAGTGGCAAATCAGCTTGGCCTTTCTCCTGGTGCTTCGCCCCGCAGGTGCAGTTTGTGCTCTGATGCTCTGCTGGAAGGTGCAGCGTCCTGCAAAGCTGCTGTAAAGAGGCACGGAGGTGAACGTGGGTGCTGAGGGGCTCCCTCTGCGAGGCCTGGCTTTCACTGTCCTCCACTGTACAGCCCAAATGAGCAGTTATTGTGTGGGTTCCCCGTTCAGTTAGTCTGTTCTGAGTAATAACCACACTCGTAATTTAAAACAGCTTTAAATTACTACCAATTTTGCTTTTGGGTAGAAAGCCTCACTTTTCTTATTTGGAGTGGAAGTACAAAATGCTTTAATAGCTGCAAGTTTTTTCTTTTTTAGCGTTTGGCTTGTTTACTCTGATTTACTACTAACAGAAATAAGTGAAACTTTCCTCCCAGGATATGGTAGGAGCCACTTGAGAGGAACAAACAAACGTGTAGTTGCGTAAACAGGATTAGCAAAATTGATTGCTGGTTTAGTTTCTCTCTTTGTGTAGGGCAGTTTTTAAGCTAGCTGGTTCATTGCATGTATTTCAGCACATGGCTAGTTAATGGTGATGGTGAGAAATGTGCTCCTGGCAGCAGCTGTTTAGCTGGGCACGTAGATTAGCCTTCTCCTGGGTTAAGGGATATGTGTTAGCACTTACTAGAAAGCATGAGGAAGGGAGAAGGACCCTTCACCCTCTATTTTGCCATTTCCTCAGCAGGGGACAAACCCGATGCGTCGGCTCTGTCCAGAGTCGCTTGCAGAAACACTGTTTATCCCCCAGGGCTGCCAGCAGGTTGGGTGGGCCGGGCTTTGCTGGGCCGGGGTGCTGCCCGGCTCGAGCAGATGGGGCTGAGCGGCCGCACGGTATCTCTGAGCGCCCTTATCAGGGTATAGCCCCCGTTTCTGGGCCAGAGGGGAAACCTGATAGGCTTCACACGCAGAAAAATAAGTCGGCAGCCAAGCACATTGTGGTTTTCAAATCTTAAATTGGGCATGCGATTTTGTTGTTGCTAGCTGCAATATCTTATTGTCTGGATTGTAGAGAAGGCCCAGACTTCTTGCATTTTTCCGTCCTATCTTTGTGTTCTTGTGACCAACAGGTAGTTATGACATTTCTTTTCCTGTTGCAGCTTGTAGAGACCTCGTTAAAAGGAGAAATAGCCTTTGACCCCAGGAGTGCTTATTACCTTTGGTTTGTAATGGATTTCTGTGATGGAGGAGACATGAATGAGTATCTGTTGTCCCGAAAGCCCAACCGCAAGACCAACACCAGCTTCATGCTTCAGCTCAGCAGCGCTCTGGCTTTCCTGCACAAAAATCAGATTATTCATCGCGATCTCAAGCCTGACAATATTCTGATCTCGCAGAGCAGGATGGATGCGAGTGACTTGGAGCCTACCCTGAAAGTAGCTGATTTTGGGCTGAGTAAGGTATGTTCGGCTGCAGGACAGAATCCCGAAGAACCAGTCAATGTAAATAAGTGTTTTTTATCTACTGCTTGCGGGACGGACTTCTATATGGCCCCTGAAGTCTGGGAAGGCCACTACACTGCCAAAGCAGACATCTTTGCCTTGGGGATCATAATTTGGGCCATGTTAGAAAGAATCACATTCGTAGATGCAGAAACAAAGAAAGAACTTCTGGGGAGTTATGTCAAGCAAGGGACGGAAATTGTGCCCGTTGGAGAGGCGCTTCTAGAAAACCCTAAAATGGAACTGCTCATCCCTGTAAAGAAAAAGTCTATGAATGCTCGAATGAAGCAGCTCATCAAGGAAATGCTGGCCGCCAACCCGCAGGACCGCCCCGACGCTTTTGAGCTCGAGCTCCGCTTAGTCAACATAGCTTTCAAGGACAGCGGCTGGGAGACGTGACCTGCCACCGAGCTGTCCTCCCGAAAGAGCTGCTTCTGATCCAACTGGTGGTGCCGTTTTGTGTCAGTAAAAGAAAGAAGCCTCAGCTTGAACCGTCAGGGCTTGTTTTTGTTACGAGCAGGATTTCTTTTGAGCTTCTTAAATTATGTGAGCTTCAGTTGGTCGCTCTGCTAGAGGTACTTTTAGGCGTGTAATAGCAGGACGTTGCACACAAGCGTAAGATGTGAAGATGTTTGTCTAAGCTGGCGGCTGAATGTAGTTAGAGCTGAGACTTGGTTTCCAGCATTTTGTCGTGGAGTATCTCACACATTCCAGTTCCTGTGTCAGTATTAGGAACTCTCATGGGAAAAGAGGTTTGCATGCTGGTAGTGCAAATCCCTGGGCTCTGTACAGTAATTCTGTGTAAATATTTAAGTACATGAGAGTGACTGGGAGTGTATGCCTGTCTGTATTGTATTCATAGAGAAAATGCCACTTTTCTAAATTATTTACTATGGGCTTGAATGATTGGGATCTGCTGGAAAAATGGGTGAGGAAGATCACTGAGAAGCATTCCTCTTCCAAAGCTGAATAACTTTATTTATTTTTATTATCTAACATTAAAGATGGGATCTAAAACTTGAATATGAGAGGTGGGGGGAAAAAAGGCAATGCAAAGGGATCAGCAGCTTTAGAAGTGCTGAGATGGTCGAGCTTAGCACTTGGAGCTTAACGAGCTTATCACTGAGGGAGTCAAACTACAAATGGATGCATTCAGGTGCTGGCCCGTTGGCCAGGTCATTAATAATTCAATTTTGCTTTCTTCTAGTAATCAAACACTTCAATCAGTCAAGCTACTGTTTCATAACCTGTCTTGGTTATGAAACAACCCTCTCTCCTCTGCTCTTGGAGAGGGAATCTGGCCGTTTCAGATGTTATTTTAAGGCTCTTCCAAATACAACAGCGCTCTTTGTTTCCTGGGCCTAACGAAGCGGTGGTCATGGCCTCTTCCTGGCTTTCTGGCATTGCTTGGTGACAAAGGGATGGCTGTTGGTGGACTTCAAACACACCTATTTTCCTGCAGGAGGCCTTAGTAATCAGTACACGAGAAGGTGTTTGTTTTGTGCACTGACCTTGGCCACTGTTTGAGTTTGTTTTCCTCCTTTTCTTTTTAAAGTAGTATTTATTTAAAGCCAGGGATCATAGCGTGGTGACATGAAAAGCTTTGCAGTTGTTGAAAGGCCACTGACCCTTGGTTCTTATTCCACAAAGAGATTTGTATGTGAAGAGTTTTCTTTAAGGTTACCTAGCACTGTCGGGTAGAATTTTTGCTCTTGCAGGAGTGAAGGAGAGATTCTCCCAGCAGCTGCTGATCCTCCCCGTTCTCTGATGCTTTAGACTTTGCTGCTTCTCACCTGCTTTTGTGCAGCCCAGCAGTTACTCAAGGTCTGTGTCCCATGACTGTTATTTTGCTTCACTTTATCCTTCGAGGCAAGTTACCTAAACTGTGATTTATTTAAATATTTTGGGACAAATATACCTTCCTGTCCCAAAGCAATATTGGCCGTTTAGGAGATGCTATGGAAGTACAAAGGAATCATTGGAAACCGCTGCGGTCTCGTGTTGAGGAGTTGCTGAACGCGGCCGCCTCCTAGTCGAGGCCTGTTACCTCCATCAGTCCCAGTGCTGCTGCTTCCCAGCAGGGAGCTCAGCCCATAAACACGGGGTTAGAGCCTATAAATTAATAGTGACAAGGAGAGATCTGTTTGTTCTTCCGTTCTGGAAGGGGAGATCTGCTCGTCCTCATGTTTTATCCGAATTCAGTACAATGAAAAGCTTTGCCTTGTGCTTACTGAAAGGAGGAAAACAAACCTCTTGCCATCTGCACCAGCTCTGTTTCACAGTCCTTACAGTACAGGGTGCTGTAAACTCTTAACTTCCATCTCGACCCTGGGAGTTTCAAAAACCCTCTACTAACTCCTTTTCTCTGCCAGGCACCTGAAAACCAGAATCACCTCTTTTATCTCAATGTGAATCTATGGTGGAATAACAGCACTAATCTTTTAAAGCACTTTGCAAATCATCCGATCATCCTCCGTTTCCCGGGACGAGCACTTTGCCCTGCAAAGTCCTGACTCCCCAAGTGTTTCCTTGCACTGATCGCCACTTTAAAGGATGGGGGTACCTGAAATCCCTCGCATGGTGCTTCGCCTTGATGCTGGGTGATGCTGAGTGTTTTCTTGGTTACTGCTGCGTGACTGTCCTCGAGGTCTCTGCCGTTTGACTTGTCTTCATTCTGTCTGAGGTTGCTGTTGGAGAAGCCTTCGATAAATTTCACTGGTACAGCAGCTGCAGAAGTCACCAGCGTGACACAAGTCAGGATGCTCATCAGCACTCGGGGAGGGGAAAAAAAGACATTCAAAGCTTTCTTTAAGAGCTGTAAAATATATTTTATGGAGAATTTATAATGGGGGAAAATTATTGTGTAATTTATTAAGCTTGTGACTGTTTTTAAAATAAAAAAAATGAATTTCGATGCTTGAACTCCTTGCAGAGAGCTGTTTTCTTTTCAGTGTGTGATGTGTGGGATCAGCCTCCTGCAGACATGCGAGACTGGGAGCCACTGGCTGCACAGGCCTCAGGAAGAAAGGGAGAGGAAACAGGGTTAGTTATGCATGCTACAGGGGCCTACAGATAATTTACACTTTTAATTAAGATGCTGCAGAAGAAAGACCTTGACAGACTGGGAACAGGGAAACGTGGCGATGCTGCTTTTCTCGCTGTTTTCCCACCAGAAATCCTGGTCCATTTGTCACTCTGCACTCGCATCTTTGCCTGCAGCCTCCTGCTTGCATTGGTGCTGTAAAGAAGCAGATTTCCTGTGGGGCTGAGGCCTGTGACTTAAGCTGGTAAGCCAATATGGCTTGTAAAAGCTGACATTGAAACCTCCTTTTGCCTTCCTGAAAGGATAAGCACCTGGACCAAAGCAGAAAGGGTTGGCTCCTTGATTAGTTCTAAAAGGGATGATTTAGAAAATAAATATCAGCCACACTCTTCCTCAATGAAATGAGAAGGCACCCATGTGTTTCAAATGAATGCATGAAAACTGCGTGCAGATAAATAGATATGCACGGGCAAATGTCCCACTGCAGAAGTTACACTTGAACAGGCTCCACCTTTGAATAATGCAACTTCTGCTTTGCTTTGCAGGCGCCTCCCAGTTCGGTTTGCTCGCCCTGCTCCCTAGGGCAGGGCTTTGCCGGGAGCTCCGCGGACTCGCTGCGTTTTCATTTCTGCTTTGTGTTCATTTGAACAGTTGGGTTTTTTTGCCCCGGCCAATCGTGACTTCTGCTTTGACTGCAACGCAAGGGCAGACGTTGCCTTGCGGTTGAGATAAAGGTGCCGGAAGAAGCGCGCGGCCGCTGGGAAGGGCGCCCTGCTTGACGAGAGCAGCTTTCTCCTCCTCTGTGCGTTGGGTGGACTTTGGACCACGTGCAGCACAAACAGCTCGTTTTGCATCGTTTCCCTTGGCGCTGCACCAGTGTCCTGCGAATGCTTGTCTCCCCTTGGTGTGGTATCTGGTTTTAAATATTTATTATTTTAATATTTATAAATATTAAATAGTAAAATAAATATTTAAATATGGCTAGTGGCCGGTGCAGTAAAGCTCCCAGCAATGCAAGGAGCATCGTCCCACAGAGAACTAGTTAGAGGAGTTCAAGTGTAAGCTGTTGTTATCGGGGCCCTGCAGCTTGGCCACTGCTGAGCACTGACTGGTCTTCGTTTGCTGTCCCCTCCTAGGGGCTAAGAGAGCATTTCATGCACGGCACTGGCTATTCCCAAGTGCAGTTAAGGAACCGGGATGCACCTCAGAGGCCACAACCCCCCGGGCTCTGTGCTGCAGCTTCTCGGGTCCATGGATCTGTCAGTGCTTTGGGGAGTCTGAGCCTTATTTTTTATAGGCAGAGCAAGTGAAGCCTGGAGAAACGGAGTGACTTGAAAAGCCTGTGACCCAAGAGGGTCCCCGCGGGCCAGGCTGGCGAATTGGAGCCGCGGCCGCTGCCGGGATGGAGCATCCCCAGCCCGGAGCCGCCTCACGTGCGCCTCGCTCGTGTAAAGCGCTTCCAGCGCGACAGGCAGGTCTGCTTTGAGCTCCTGGGGGAGGAGAGCGGCTTATTCCGGGTTTTTGCAGGAGTGCAAGGTGGGTAAAGGGGGCCGAGGCAGCATCGCCCGCCCTGGGGACGCCTCCCCGCGCTCATGGCAGCTGCTCTGCTCCCTCTGCCCACGCGGTCCCGGCTCCAGCACTGACTTCTGTTTTGCTTCCCAGGTGCCGAACAGTAGCTAGAAAACAGCAAGACCGACAGGCTCCGCTTTTTGGATCCATCAGCAGGATGTGGCTGGTGCCTTTTCTCCCATCCCAGCTACCGCCTCTTTCCTGCTTGCCAGGAGCCGTGGTTGCTCATTTAGGTTTATATAAACCCACTTGAGCCCTGGGTATTTTTAAACTCTTGTAGCCTCCCAGTCCTCCCAAGTCAAGGTTCATGCATCTGGATCCCTCGGGCTGGTGTGCAGCCTGTGCCAGCTACTCCCTCATATCCCGGCACACACAGGGAATCCAAGGCTTTCCCTGGGAAGCCCAGAGCGCTGAGGACTCCACGGGAGACTATTCCCTCTGAGTCTGTGTCCCATGGGGTTCTCCCTGGGAGCCCCGTGCCCGGGGCAGCGCAGGGACACCGGGCTGCTGACCCATTAATGACAAAGAGCCCTTGTCCTTTAAGGGCTCCTCGGAGGAGCGGGAAGCTCTGCTGGGGCATCCGTGCCGAATTGAGCTCGTGCTCCCTGCTGTCCCGATCGGACACGGCAGGCGCCAGTCCCGCTCCAGCGCCCCGGCAGTGGCCTTGGGGTCTCCCTGCCTGCCCAGCTGGCCCAGATTAGAGCCGGGGCCGTCTCGCCGAGCTCCCGCTGAGGCGCACGGGCCGCTCCTGATGCGCTGGGACGGAAAATCGCCCTGGCCACGCAGGCCGGGAGAGAGGATGTCTTGCTGGGAATGAGGCTGTTTAATCAGGAGCTGGACACGCTCTGAAAAACCCCTTTGGAGGGAAGAGTTGCACTCTCGGCCTCCTGACCTTTGAGCTCTTTCTCAATCTTTCCAGCCGTGAGCGCTGGAAGTTTCCTCGACGCGGAACAAATCCTGACCGTCTCGTGTAGCCGCTCGCGAGGCAGCGCTGGAGAAGAACATCGGCTCGGGACAGGCAGGGAATGCTGCACGAGCAGCTTGGATGGATGTTGTTTGGATGACTGTGTCGGGCTGGCTCTCCCTCTCCCGGCCCTCCGGGACTTGCGGCCGGTAAAGAAATTACTCTACAAATGAACTGTTTCCGATGTCCTTTGCTCCGGCACCTGAGAGGGGGACCCTGGGCTGGAGAGGCCGCAGAGGTGCCGGGTTGTGGGGCCGGGCAGGAACCGCCGCATCCGCTACAGAAGGAGGTGAATCAAAGGCTGCCCGGACTCACGCGTGTCCTTACCAGAACAGCGGGCTGAATTCCAGCTTGGAAAACAATCTGGTCCTCATAAGCAGTGATTCACGTTGCCTGGATGAGGGGCCAGGCTGATCACAATAAGGTACTTCTGTCTCCAGAGGGCTGCCTTGGCGGGCCCTGCCTGCCCTCTTCCCGGAGGGGACCGTCCTCCACCTGGCACCGAATTCCTAGGATATTGCGCTCGTTTTCCCCTCTCCTTACTGCTCTCCTGCTGGGTTTGTCCCTTCCTTGCTTTCCCAGGAGATTACCTGGGGCTGGCAGAGCTGGGACAAGCCCTGGGCTCGGAGCTCCGGCCCTGGCTTGAGCCTCTGTTTCTGTCCACGCTGGTGGCCACGTGCAGGGACCGACCCGGCCCCGTTCCTGGCACCGCTGCAGACACCGCAGGAAGGAACCGGCCCATGGGAACAGCGGCGCTCGGCACCGGCTCGGCTTTCCCATAGGGGACAGAGCGTCCCGGGCTGCCGTCCCAGCGCCAAATCCCACCGCTCCAGCCCTTCCAGGGCCTCCTTGTACCCCGTTTCTCTGCCATGGGGGTTGCTACGTCCGTGCCACCCGCAGCCCGGACTGCTCCGGGTGTTGGGCCCGTACCCCACGGTATATAGGTGAACACCATGTTCATACACACCACGGTTCATAGGGGAACAAGCATCCCTACTACCTGTGCGGAGCAGGGTCTGCTCCCCCCGCTGCCACGTGCAGCCCTCTGGGAAGGGGAGAGGACAGAGGTAAAAATAACCCTCAGGCTGGATCCTGGCGCTTGTGGCTTCCTGCGATTTACAGCCCTTCCCGGAGGCAGGAACCTGCCGGCCCCGAGCTCCCTTTGACCCTTTCGGTGCCGATGAGGAAGGTGCCGGAGGGACCTTCTTTTGCTCCCCTCCCTTTGCCGGCAGCTCTTTTGGAGGAAGCGAGGGTGCCCGTAGCATCCTTGGACAAGCAGATCCCGCAGGATCCCCGGGAATGGCAGGCGGCAGGATCCTGCTCTCGGGCTTCCACGGGCAGAGATGCACAATGAGGAGCGGGACCTGGTTTCGCCACCCTGTTCTTGCTGCTCCGTGTGCTGCGATGGGCAGAGAGCCTGATGCCCACCTGCAAACCCCTGCGGGAGGAGAGGAGCCCATCCCGAATCAGGACAAGGAGTGAAAATAGAGGAGCAGAGAGGAGAATGAGCAGGGGTTGACTGTAGCTGTGCGAGGGGCTGCAGCCGGGGCTGGGGGGTGTGCGGCACCGAGCGGGTTAACGGCGGGGCCGGCACCGAGCGGGTTAACGGGGTGGCTCTTCCTCACGTGTATATGAGGCTCCCGCAGGCTCCGGGCTCAGCCGGCGGCCGGAGGGACGGGAGCGGGAAGGGTCGGAGCAGGGCGGGCCGGGAGCATCCGCGGAGCGCCACGTCCTTGCCCCGCGTGGCCCAGGTGAGCGCGGGCACGGCCGTTTGGGGTAAATCCTGGGGGTTATGGGACCGCGTGCCTTGAACTGCCACTGGAGACGGGCAGAGGCTGCAGGGCTTCTCCGCAGGGGGCAGAGCCCCCGAGCCCCCGTTTCCCAGGCGTGCCGTGGCGGGAGCACCGTGCGCGTGGCGGCGCGCGGCGTCGTGTGCTGCTGTGTTAGCCACCCTCTCCATCGTCCCCAAGGCCACCGCGCCGGGGCTGGGTAGCTGTTGGTGCTGGGGCAGCTCTGCGGCCATTTGGGTCTTTCCCTTCCTGGAAAACCATCTGCTTTGGGCATTTACAGCCTCGGGCTCCAGCCGCCTGCACTGGACGTGTCACCTCTGGATTTATGGTCCCATCCTGCGCTCCGCAGCTGCCTGTCCCTCCCCTCCCAGCCTTGGGCCCCTCTTCTGGGACTGAGGCCGGACTAAAGTTTGGGAAGAGCTTTCGGGACGCTGGGCTAACACAAGCCCTTTGCTCCGTGATCCAGGGAGAGCGTGGGAGCCCGCGCACGGCAGCGCTGGCACCGGCACCTCGCCGGCCTTCCTGCCCGCGCTTCGTCCCACGCTCGTAAAGATAAGCTGTCCGGATGGGTATTTTTCCGGTTGGAAGTGGCTCCAGGGGCGCCGGCGGATACGCGGCGCTTCTCCCTTCCTGCCGTCCGCCCGTGTTCGAGATGCTCCGCAGGGGTCAATCCCACCCCCAGCCCTTCGCCTTGTCCCGAGTCCTTTCCTGAGCCGCCCTGGGCACTAATCCCCCCCTCTCCTCTCTTCCCGCCAGGGCCGGAGCCGAGTGCAGGAGCCAGGCGGGCGCCCCGCGGTGACACTGGGGACCCCTGAGCCATGGTCCTCCTGGGCAGCCCGTCCCTGGCCGCCTGTGCGCCCAGCCACGTGCGGCTGGTGGCCCCAGGACGTCGCTTCCCGCCTGCGGCCCTGCTGCTCCGCGGCGCCAGCTCCGCGTGGGAGCCGATGCCGGGGAGCCGCGCGCCCAGCGCCGCCGAGCGCCTCGAGGCCGACAAGGCCAAGTACGTCAAGTCGCAGCAGGTCATCAGCAGGCGGCAGGAGCCGGCGCTGCGCGGC
>VZSG01001425.1:58907-70447 GCA_013398315.1 Nothoprocta pentlandii | reverse complement strand
CTGCTCCAGCAGGGACACCCAGAGCACGGGGCACCCGGGCGCATCCCGGCGCGGTGGCAGATCTGCAGAGCAGGAGCCTCCGCAGCCTCCCTGGGCAGCCTGGGCCAGGGCTCGGGCACCCTCACCCCAAACAAGTTCTTCCTCACGGCCACGTGGAGCTGCCTGCGCTGCAGCTTGTCCCCACGGCCCTTTGTCCTGCCACTGGCCACCACCCACAAGAGCTTGGCCCTTCCTCCCTCTATCCTCCCCGCACATATTTATACCTATTAATCAGATCCCCTCTCAGCCTTCCTTTTCAGCGTATGCAGGTCAATATCCAGTTTATGATAGCCCCAGCAATATTTCCTTCCCTTATTTTAATAGAAAACCAGAATTCTTCAGCCCTTGGGAGCAGCACTTTGATTTCTCCCTGGTAGTGTGTAGGTTCAGTATCGGCCGTGTAGGCTTGTGGTTTTGGACAGCAGAGAGATGTTGGGCTTTGATGTTGTGCAGAAAAGGAGAGATGACTTCAGATGATGCCTCTGGGAGCTCTGGCTAGTGTCAGCCAAGAAGAGTTTGGTGGGAAGTCAAGTATTTTCTGCTTCAGGTTTCACATCCTGGTTTCACTGCTGCTTGTGTTGGAGGAATCCGGAATTGGACTTCTTGGTTTTGCCTCTTCTTAGCAGGAAATGGTCTTGCCTGGGGTGGCATTTGTCATTTTGAACATTAAATATCTGAAATTACGCAGCTCAGCTCGTTGGTTCCCTGCTTCCTCCCACCACTTCCCTGTATTGGACACTGCTGTTCACTTGAAATTAATTCTTTGCCCGTTTCTCTTTGTTAATTATAAAAATAATTCAGTGTGACCTGCTCGGACAGACCTATTTAATGTCAGTTGTGTGAATTCTGTGAGGTTTCCCTCACCTCTGTTGGAAAATCAGCTTGAGAGGAGGAACACAAGCAGCTGGGGGTTAGAAGGGCCTTCTTGCTATCGCTTTATAAAGGCAATTATTTTCCTTAGCAAAAATATCTGTGGCTAAGACTTGATCTCAGAGTAAGGAGTCAGCTGCTGCATGAAACAGGTCTGCAGCGTTTCTATTAAATAAAAGCAGTTCACAAACATGTCCCTGTTCACCTGATAACTGGAAATGTCTCTTTGCTGGCTTTGGAAAGCACATGGATTTAGGAAGCCGTTCCGAGTGTCGCACTCAGCTGCTTATTTACCTTGTAATGTGGATTAAAATCCTTTCTGTGCAAGGAAAGCAGAAAGCCAGGGACGCTGCCAGCACTGAACTTGTTCAGCACTTTGGTTTCCTGTTTGGGCTGTGTCAGTTGGATCTCATTCTAGCCCCTCGTCGCTGTTTTAGGGACCTTTTTCCCTCCAACCAAACCATCCCTCATGGCTGGCTCAAGCGATTCCTCTCCCGAGCAGATCTCTTTCTCTCTCTGGTTCCAGGGGCCAACGTGAATGCCGCTAAACTTCACGAGACAGCCCTGCACCACGCAGCCAAGGTGAGGAACGCCGACCTCGTGGAGATGCTGGTCGAATTCGGAGGCAACGTTTACGCCCGGGACAACCGCGGGAAGAAACCATCAGACTACACCTGGAGCAGCAGCCCCGCGGCCAAGTGCTTTGAGTACTATGAGAGTGAGTGGGATACGGTCCCCTGCGCTGGGAATCCAACGAGTGGCACCTCCATTTGTGTGACTAACCCCCTCCAGGCCTTCCCTCTCTGCCTCCTGCTCTCTGTGAGCAGCCTCTCCTCTAAAAGAACGAAAGAAAAGAAAGAAAATTATTTCTTTTTCTCTTTTCTCAGTTAAGATAAGCACGCCGTGCTGGCTGCAGCTGGGCTGGGTTAAGAGATTTCATCCTCCGTGCCCATAAATACTACTGTATCTTGCCAGAGTTTACTGCCCCCTCTGCTCTGCTATCAGAAAAGCCTGTCCAGTTGCTTTTCAACAGACTACTCCAAGAGAACTGTGATAACTTTAATAGTAGCTCTTTTTTGGGGGGGTTTATCTTTAACTTGCCTCATTAAATCCAGGCCTAGATTCAGGATGGGAGCAGGTCATGGAGGCTGGTGGGGGTAGGGGCAGTAACTCTCCACACTTGATGGCTTCCAGAGCAACATGGCTCATCGGAATTCCACGCTTGCGTGTGCCAGCATCTGGGATAGAGGCTGGAGGCTGTCTGGGAAGGCCTTAGAGAGGCATAGGGAGCTCTCAGCTGCTTGGTGACAGGGATTCATGCAATCCTCTGATGAAAAAATAGGGCAGTAGAGGAGAAGGGCTGGGAGGTTTTATTCCTTTATTTGGCAGTGCTGGAACTCCGTGCAGCATCAGCCAAGGAAACGTGCGGGCCGCGGCGGTGCAGATGAGCTCACGGACCCCTGTGGCTGCAGCCTCCGCGCGGGGTCCCTGGGGGCTGCAGATGAGGAAGGGAGCCCCGTGTCACCCTCTCGGGCGTGAGCGTCTCCAGGGCTGTGGTGGTGACTTGGGGTCCCCTCCTCTCGTTGCAGAAACGCCGCTGAGTTTGTCGCAGCTCTGCAGAGTGACCGTGAGGAAGGCGGCCGGGCGGCGAGCGCTGGAGAAGATCGCCAAGCTCAACATCCCGCAGCGCCTCATCCAGTACCTGTCCTACAACTGACGGGGCTCCAGGTGACCAGGAGGGGCAGCGTCTTTAGATCCCTGCAGCACGAAGCCTCAGTCTCTTTCTCGTCTACCTCCCCCCAAGAAGCAACCTTTAATTTAAGCAAACTGTGTAAATAGTGTTCGTGGGGCAGCGCTTCACAGCCCTCTCCTCCATCGGTGACTTCTTTAACAACGAGAGGCTCGGGCAAGTTGTAGCCCTGGCTTGGAGTTAAGTCTCTGCCCTGTTGGCCTGCTGGACTGTCACCCCATTACAGGCTCGCTCTTTGAGGGGGGTTAATTTTGCCTAATTTTAGATATCTCTGGTCTAAAGACGTCTCCCTTTGCAGCCACAGGAAGGAAATAGGTGCTTCTGGAGCAGGATTTCTCCATCCTTGGAGAAATCCATCCATGGATTCCTCCGTGTTGTAGATGTCCATGTTAGGATGTGTCCTGGGAGTGCCTCTCTGCCTCTCCCCTGCCTGCAAAGGGATCTAGAGACAGTGTCCTCAGATGGTGACATCTGGGAAGCATTCAAAGAATATTTCTGCACTTGTTTAGAGCCACCACCGTGGGGGCCACTTGGTTTTATGTGCAATAAGTGGCAGGATCGCTGTCCTGCGCAGAACTGCAGCATCCCGTCTGCAAAGCCACACCGCTGTGACAAAGCCCTGTCCCTTTGTGTAGAACCACAGCAGATCCCTTTGGGATTTGCCCACACGTGAAGGATAACGGCCGGGTTGTGCTTTGGGTTTTGAAGTTTCTCCCTCTGGGATCCCCCCAGGATCTATTGCAATTTTGTGCTTTGGTGGTTTAAATGCTGGGGGTGACATTAATATCATCAGAGCCAAAATTCTAGTCTTCCTCCCACTGGGGAGGAAGTTGTATTTTACCCCAAAAGGGCAGCCTCCAGGTTGCTGAGTATTAAAGGGGTGACAAGTCTGAGCACTGTGATTTGAATGTCAACAAATGATCTGAAATCCAGATGTCTGATCCAGTTTTTAAGACTGTGCTTTGTGGGGGGAATGAGGGATTGTCTGTTCATAATTCCACCTGGAATTTTGTATTTCAAATTCCAGGAAGGTGGAATTGCTAAGAAGCTCAGGGAAGCCCTAGGGATGTCTGTGGTGGGATTCACCCCTGTGAATGATAGGATAAAGATTTTGTATTGAGCCTTTCAGGAAAAGCTTCCTCTGTCCAACGTGTTCATTCTTCAGGCTAAGTAAATATTAGGAGAACGTCCATCGCTCAATAAGCTGAGTTGAAAATTCAAATCTCGTGGTAATTAGCTTTTTAATACTGCCATTTCACTGTTGCACCATCTTAGGCAGCAGCCAAGGGTCTAATGTAAAAACAAACCCAAACAAACAAAGAAAAATCCTTGAAAAACCAGGAATAAAATGACCGAATCCTATGGATGGCATCTTTATTTTTTCCTCTCTTGTAAATCACCTGTGTGGTGGGTCCTAAGATTTATTTATTTGCTCATTTTCCCCTTCCTGTTTTAAGTGCCGATGGATACGCACATTCATGAAGGATTTACTGGAAGATCTAAACAACTCTGCTTTGGCAGGACTAACCACACACGTCTTGGAAAGCAAGAGATTCACTTGCCGCTGCTGTGTCTGGGTGGATAAATGTTCCAGAAAGGTGCTTGAGACCCAATAACCTATAAAAAACACCCAAATCATCCCCATGTGCTGGGTACAGAGCAAGTGGCTGTTGTTTATCTACTGGGTATTTACTTATATATTCCTAGACTTCTAAATTGCAAGTGAAAATAACTCCCCATGAGAGTCTTAAAATGTTTCTCATCTTGTCTTCAGCCCATCTGTTCCTCAGTTCTTTCAGTCCTGCTGGGGCTCCCGGCTGGCTGTGAAGCATCTCTGAGCATTTTACAGCTCAGAAGAAAGGTAAGGGGGCGGTAAGATAAATCAACAGTGAGTTTGGGGTTCTTCAGAGTGCAGTTTTTGTGGCAATTTGCAGTTACTACAGGAGCAGCTGAGTCATCCCTGCAGCAGGGATAGTCTGGAGGGCCGTGGGTATCACAAATACATCCTAAATTAAGCTGAGAATGAGAAGTTTGGGGAGCTAACGTTGCCCTGAGAGGGGAGCTGGTTTTGGAGGCTGCTTGGGCTCCCCTAAGGGGCAAGTTTGGGTGACCTCAGCTTGGTCCTGGAGCTCCTGGTCCTGGAGGTGGGGACTGGCCGTGCTCCAGGTGTTAGTCCTTACACGTAGCTGACTCACTTGGTTGCAGCTCTGACACGAGCTCCTTCCCCTGCTGTCTGCAACGTGACTCAGAGCCAGGTGAGTCCTGGCCTCCTCTTCCGAGGCTTTGGGGTGTCCTGATTTCAAGATGCATCTTCAGGAACATTGGTTGGAAAACGGTGGTCAACATTGGTTGACACCTGGGTGTCAGCCACCCAGGTTCCTTCTCCAGAGCTGTCTCCACTGGTTAGTGCTGCACTGGTTGCATTTTGCTTCCCTTTTCCACCCAAAAAGAAGGGTCCAAGATGACCTTTCCCTAGGAGCAGAAGATTGGACATCTCACTTGGATGACTTCTCATTGCCCAGCCCTCAGAAAACACCATGGGCCAGTTCCTCCAGGGTATGGGGGAAAATAATGGAAGATCCCCCAAAATACAACCCTTGCTCACATCTAGTTTGTAGAAATTTGCTTTTTTTAATGGCAACTGAAGTGCCCTTGGATTTCTGTTGAGTTTGGGGTTTGCAGGGAGTGAAAGAGACTGTTCAACCAAGGCTTAGTGTTGTGCAAAACTCGCCAGCTGCCTCTGCTTGGGTTACACCCTTGGTTTTTTAGGTCATGCTGTTACTCGACTTCCTCCAGTCCTTAATTTGACTGGCAGATCCAGGCGTGGATCCAGTGCAAACACTTCCAAACCCACCGGGCCGGTCCTGCTCCCGCCTGGATCCTCGCTGGGCTCCGGGGAAAGGAGCCATCCCCAAAGTGCCAGCCCACGTTTGGGGCCTCCTCCTTCTCCCGCGGGTATCTCCTTCCCTGTTGGAGCCCCGTTGGACAGGGAGAGGCCTGAATTATCCCTGTTCCCATCCGGACTTGGCTCCAGGGGAGTCCAGCTCTGCCATTCCCGGCACTCCGCGTCGCTCCCTGTTGCTCCTTGTTGGCCTTGGCTTGCAAGGAGACAGCTCCATCCCGGCAGCTTTTCTCCATGTGAAGTTTATCCAGGAAGAACAAGGTGCCAGTGGAGCCGCATCCTCCGAGGGAGAGGAGAAAAGGGACCTGGCGAGGCCGAAGAATTAACCCCCTGGAACATGAGCGACTGCTCCTTGGCCCACGAGAGGTGGCCGGTGGCCACCCTGTCCCCTCTTAGATGGAGCACGAGCAGCTCTTGGCTCAAAGAGGAGAAGTATTGAATCTAACCAGGTGTTTTTTCCTTAATTTTTCCAGCTTCACCTGGAAAGATCCCGCGGGGGATTTAAGCACCCGGGGTGGTGACGACAAAGGCCTCGGTGTCCTCGGGAAGTGACAGCGAGTGAGTAAGGGAGCAGCTGCATCGCCTTGCGGGCGAGCGGGGAGCTTCCTCCCACCCTCCTCCTCCTCGCTCCCGTTTTCCGGACGAGCAAGGGCTGAATTTGCCGGCGCTCGCAAGGAGGTGGCGCCTGTGCCGTGCGCTCCGGCCACAGCCCGACCCGCTCCACTAAGCTCCAAAATAGGGCAAAATCCTTCAGATTTAGACCCATTCGCCTGATTTATTTATTTATTTACTTATTTATTACCAGTTTTCCCATCGTAATGGGGAGGGTTGGAGGGTGAGCGGCCACGAGTGCAGCCCTGTGAGGTGACGGCCTGGAGCGTTATCCGTGACTAAACCTCACTCCATGATTTCTCAGCTCGGTCTCTTCCGGCGCTGCGTCACGATGGGTTTTCATGTGCGGGAGCCCTGCTGGGTCCCCTTGGCCTCCTGAGCTTTGTCCCTGACCAAATTGGGCCTGCAAAGGGCAGCGTGGGGCTCAGCTCCTTGAAGGGTTTTCATGAGTGGCCCCCAAAATCGTTATCCTGAGGGAGAACAACCCAAGTCTGGGCAAAAGTGGCTCCTGGAGAGCTCGTGAGCTGGTAGGGACGTGGTGTATGGAGGCCACCACGCGCCTTGGGCAGGGATGTGTGAGGCCAAGGCCCTTGGGCCAGGGCTGAGAGGGTGAAGCGGTGGATGAAGCTCTAGTTTGAGATGTAGAGGATGCGGCCTCCACATCCAACTGCAATGGGTCAGGAGAACCTCCAGAAAACGGTTGACATGGAGCAAGTTGCTCCCTGTGGAGGCCTCTCCTCATCCTGCTCCTGATGCCACCAGGACTCCTTGCATCCTTCCTCCACCTGGACAAAACCTCTGTCCAGCACTGAAGACCCTTTGGAAGGTGTCGCTTCAAGAGGGGATCCAAGTTGGACTGTGTCCAAGTTGACACAGTCGGACACAGTCGGAGCCTTGGAGCAGCCGCACGAAGGCAACGGGAGGCCTGGAAAGGAGGGATCCGGGCTGCTCTTCCCAACCTGCCGCTCCGTGGCCCATTAACCGGCACGGTTGGTCCCTTTGCCGATGCTCCCAGCCCTTTGCCGGGAAGTCTCCGCTCTTTCTGCCAAGCTCCCCGCTCCGTCTCGCTTTCCGTGTCTGGAACGGGCGAGCGCCGTGGATCTCGCCTCGGAAAATGCCGCGAAAGTGCCGGGTTTATTGCAGTTCTCCGGAGCGGTGGCGCCCGGCCAGGGGCTGACGGGGCGGCCGGAGCCCCCGGCGCTGCTCTGAGCCCAGGAACCCCTTCCTGGATGTGTTTGACTCTCATCCCGGGTGAAAATAAGGAGCAGCAGCAATAAAGCGACTTGGAACTGCGGCCCTTTCCGAGCTTGAAGGGGCTGCCAAAAGGTCTCCGAGCCGCCAGACCTGGCAATGGACCTGCCTCTGATCCCGGAGCGGGATGTGGAGGAGGGAAAACCGGGATGGAGCGAAAGCCGCACGAGCCCAGACACCGTCTGGGGCCGGGAGCTGGGTCAGCCCTTCAGGGAGCGGAGCTGGAGGCACCTCCCAGGGCTTCCAGGTTCTCTGGGTTTGGCCCCGGTCTAAAGCTGGGAGCTGGTCTAAAGCCCCGGTCTAAAGCTCTGCACATTCTGGCTGGGAGGAGGCTGGAAAGACCTCGAGGCGACGAATTTCTTCTCCTAGGTGAGAGGAGATGCCCTCGCTGGGGACATCGTGCCAAGGGGTGGGATCCTTTCAGATCTCTTCCTTTAGGCCCCTGTTGGCTGCTCTCAGGAAGAACCTGGCGGCTTCTCCCCTTGGGCCTGGATTCACCTGCTGCTGCCGCCGCCTCCCTTCAGCCTTGGGCCTCCTTTCCCAGCCATGTTGAGGAGAAGACATTCAGGTACTTGGGTCTTCTCACCCAACATGGGGTGTCTCACACCCCATTGGGGCTTCTCACCCAGCCACCTCCTTAGGTCAGCCCAAAACCTGCGCTGGGTGAAGCAGGCCCCAAGGTGTCAATGGGCCTCCTGGCCCTCAGAGGGGACGGGTAGACATCTGCCCAGGACAGCAATGTTGGTGGCCAACATCGGCCCAGAGGGACCTTCCCTGCTCCCGAAAGCCCCAAGTCACATCCTGGGGCTTGGTACCAACCTGTCCTCCCAACCAAACCCCTAGACCCCTCTCCAGAGAGGATTCTAGGAGCTCTGGATATCTAACAGGTACCTAGAGCTCCCTGGAAATGTATCTTCAAGGAGAGATCTTCCCAGGTCTCCCAGTCTGTAAGATAAGGCCTAGCTCTGCCCTGAGATTCCTGTTATGGGATAAGGTGGCTCCGAGCGCTGCTCCCAAAGCAGCAAAGCCCTGTGTGCCCCTCAGCTCCGGGGCCCTCTCCTGTCATCGTGTTCCCCCCAAATACACCCCGAAGGTGGCACCGAGACCCGACCACGTGGCACCTGGAGCCGTTCCCATGCGGGGCGCCCCGGGAAGGCGCCGGAGCCCCGGGACAGCTGCGGGAGCGTCGGAGCTGCCCGGAGCCGGGCCAGGCGGCAGCAGAAACCCCCCTGGCTCCGGGATAAAAATACCCCCCTGGCCTTCCCTTCCCCATTCCGGGCTTGGCCGCGGAGCCCGGCTTATCCTGCGGAGCGTCCCGAAGCCGAGACCCCCCCACCCCGAGCGCAGGGTCCTCCGGGCAGGATTCTCCCACCCCAGCCGGCGCCTCGGAAGCCAGGGAGAAGCCCCCGAGCGGCTGCGCTGGCGGGGGCTGAGCTCATGGTGCTATTAATTCCGTCCCCTTCCAAAGGGGCCCCGGCGGCAGTGCGAGGGAAGGGAAGGAGCCGGCTCCGGTTGCAGCCGGAGCTGCCGTTAACCCCTGCGGGGATGGAGGGGGCCGATCCCGGTGTTTTCCTGCAGGGCAAATTGGAGTCGCATCCCCAGGAAGCACCAAGGTCGAGCAGGTGGCATCGAGTCCGAGGTGCCGGTAGGTCCCCAGGGTGCCAGTTGCTCCTGCTGGAGCAGGGTTGGTATCCAAGCTTCTGCCAGGCCTGGATGGCTGGAAAATTCCCATCCCGGCGCCTCCAAAGGGCCCAGCCGCCTTAATCCCCCGCTAGACGGAGCCGAAAGGCAGAGCTTCCACTGGGAAAAATTGTCATGGAGCCGGATTCTGCCGGCTGCACGGGGAGGAAAAAAGCTCCTCACAATCCCGTGGGAGGAATAAAGCTCCTCACAATCCCGGGGCGGCGGAAGGGAAGGACGGAGGTTTCCAGCCGCCCGCCGGGGTCCCTGGGGCTGAGCCCGGGCTGAACTCGTGACTCGCACTGCGGGTTGGCACCCGGCTCCGAAAGCTCCCAGAGCTTCAGCTCGTGTCCCAGGGGATCCCGCACGCCCCGTGCGATTCCCCAGCCTGAGCCCATCGGGACAATCCTGTGGATGGGCTGATGGCAGGAGCCGGGTGCGAGCGAGCGGGCAGCGCTGGGGAACGGGGGAAGACCCCAGGCTGGGGCCTCCAGGCCCAGAGGAGCCTCCTCCCGTCTCCTTCCTTCCATCCCTCCTTCCATCTCCCTCCTTCCCTCGCTCTCCGTTGGGAAGAGGAGCGGAGCAGGAGCGGCCGAGGAAGCCGCAGGATGGGGCTGAAACTGTCCGGGTTTCGGCTGCTTTCGCAGAACAGGTTTGGTGGCCGCTTGGCCAGCGCCGGGCGGCCCCGGGGCCGGTGACGACGGAGGGCCCGGCTGAGCGCGGGCCGGACTGGGGGAGCTCAAGGCCGGCAGGGACCAGCCCCAGGGTCATTCCTGTCCTCCGGCTCATCCCGCTCCGAGCTGCTCCACGGCCACCGCTGGGCAGCGGATGCAGCTGCACGTCAGGCCGGCATCGGCGTGAGGCCTCCTGGAGAATCCAGGTTCAGCTCCGTGAGTTATTGAAGGTGAGTCAAGTCACCGCGTGTCCCAGCGCGCGACAGCACGTGAGGATGAAGTCTCCATCCATCCATCCATCCATCCATCCATCCATCCATCCATCCATCCATCCACCCACCCACCCACTCACCCATTTTTCCATCCACCCAACCATCCCTCCCTCTTTATTCCTGATGTTCAGTCAGCAGCCAAGGGACCTTCACCAGCGAGGCCACCAGCCAGGACCTGGTGCCCCACACTGGTCATGGATACAAGTGCCCAATGCTCAAGTGTGAATATTCCCACCCCGAGGCCACGGGATAGGGGCAAGCTGGGAAAATCCAGGTGGATGGAGCGGCGCGAGGGAAAGGAGCAGCCCAAGGGTTCCCCCGCACCGAAGGTTGGAGGTGGGAGCAGCGCTAGGCGCCGGCTCCGACCAGCCCCGCGCTCCAGCTCGGAGCCATCCCGTCCCTTCCAGCTCCCAGGGGCCACGTCGTGGGGCCGGACGGAGGCTGGAGAAGGTGCTGGGAGGGGGAAGGAGCCGCAGGAGAGGAAGCCTGGAGATGCCGGCGTGTTTAGTCTAGCGCGGGAGGCCGGGCCGGGAGCCAGTGGCGGGAAGGCAGCGGCCCCAGCCAAGACCCTGGGTGCGACGGAGCCTCCATGGGGGGAGCCGCTTCCGCCTCCTCCCCGAGACGCTGGCGGGAGGACGGGACGGAGCAGAGCCTCCTCCTGCCCCCCCGCCTCCCAGCCTGGAACGGGAGCTGGGAGCTCCTCCGCTCCCGGGACACGCGGCCGCCCTCCCGCTCTCCGTTCCCAGCCCACCCGCACCCACAAGACACCAGGCGGGCGAGGCGCTCTCAGGAATTTAATGGGACTTGGCACTGTACAATTCATTTACAGAGACCCCGCATCCCGCCGGCTCCCCGCGCCCCTTCTCCCGGCTCCGGCTCTGCAGGTGCCGCTGGTGCCGCTGCAGGGCCGGGACGGGGCCGCCGGCTTCGCCCTCTCCTCCCCGCTCTCCTCCTCGCGGCGACTTCACCCCAAGCTGCTTCCACGTCGTTTCTGGCACCCTTTTGCCGCGGGAGAGACGGGGCTGCCGCTTCCTCCTACGGATCTTTGGCCAACTAGACGCTGCTGCTACGCGTATTTACAGACACTACCGTCCCCGTCCTAGTTCCTCACCCTTCTCTACCCTCCTACCACGTACAAGACGCCCTTGGTTGCCTCCAGTCCGGCCTTCCGCGGAAGGCGCTTCATGTCCAAAGCAACACCACCAACAAACTACCTTCTGCCCCGCTACTCTCGCTACCTCGTAATCCTCTTCCCTCCCCAAAACCCCCTCGCGACGTTTCCTAAGCCCTTCCTAAACCTCTGCTCCCGGCCTATCATGTTATGGCTTCGTTTTGCTGCGTGTGGGAAGAAAGAAAGAAATCTGTACAGCTCAGGACAAGGATCAAGCGCTGGAAAGGAAATGCCGAGTGGGAAAGACTCAGAAGACAACAACAAAAATACAAAAGTAAAAAAAAAAAAACAAAACAAGAAAACAAAGAACAAAACCCAA
>VZSG01001425.1:17801-49541 GCA_013398315.1 Nothoprocta pentlandii | reverse complement strand
CGGCAGCACCCCGCCCCCTTCGCATCACCACGCCCCCTGCCGCCTGGCCACGCCCCCCGCACCAACTCCCTTGGTTGTGAGGGGGGGGAGCGAGCCCAACCCCCTCCTTTTCCCAAGTTTTCTTTTCCTGCTAAAAAAAGGGACGTGGCAGGATTTGGGCAGCGCCAGGCCGCGGGAGGAGGCGCCCCGCCCCCGCCCTGCCTCAGGCTCCTGCTGTGCTGCTCGTGGCCCCGCCGCCACCCGCTCTAACATGGTGGCCGCCTCAGTTGGAGCCTCAAAAGATGGAGGGGCTTGGGGGGGTTGGATACATCCAGACCCATCTTTGGAGCGGGATGGGGATAAACTGTGTGGAGGGTGCTAAAAATAGGGCTGGGAGCAGAGGGGAGGCGTGGAGTGGAGTCATGGTGGGCTCGCTAGGCGCAGAAGGGGACATCTTGTGTCCTTAGGTGCTGTCTCCATGCGCTTTCCCTCTCCGGCCTCCGCTGGGGATCGGCTCCGGAGCCTCGGGAATGCGGCGGGGCCGGTCGGTGGCCGCTGCGCCCGTTCTTCCTGCTTCCCGGCCAGCGGGATGGCGGGATCGTCCTCCCCGCTGCTTGGCTGCAGGGTTTCACTTCTAGGTGTGAAGGATCCGGTGGCTTCTCTCCTACTCCCCAGTTAGGCAACTGGGAAGCGGTCGAGGGATCCAGGCCTCGTTTTACTCTCTTTTTTCCTTGGGTTTTCATTTTCCTCTTGTTTTTGGCATGGGTTTTCACTTAAATGGAGGACTCCTGTTGTGTGGAGCTTGCCTGAGGTCCTGGCCGGCTTTGTACCTGGGATCTTCTTTTCTCCTGACGGTTATTTTGGATAAAGCCGCTGCTAAATAAGCTGCTTGCCGTGTTATTGACGTGCCGTTTTGTTATTTCGACCCCATCAAATACATTTTAGGCTAATGAAAGATGAATTCCTACCAAAACACGCGTCAGAATTTCCAGGGGTAGCTCCAGACTGATGCTGTTTATGCAGCTAAAAATACTCAGGGGGCTGGAGGGCCTCGTGGCTTCGGGCCAGGGCCAGGGGCTGCCGCGTGGGACGCTGCCCGAAACCCGAATGTGTCAGCCCCAAAACTGGCCAAGCGCGTCCGGCGCTCAGGAGCTGCTCCGGGAGCTTCTCTTGGCCGTGCTGGGATCACCTATGGCAAGAGCGGGCGGAAAGTCTACCCGAAAGCCCAGCTGGACTGGGGGTTGACTTCAGCTTATCTAGATTCAGTGGAAAGGGCATTACAGCGCCTTCCATCTCCCCAAAATCCAGCCCTGGCCACCCCTGTGCTTAAGGGTTGTCCTACTTTATACCTAACCCTCTAGAAGGATGGTGGTTGCTACAGAAGAGGGCCAAAGATGAGAAGATCTTGGCTGTGCCCTCCTGTGTGGGAGACGGCTCGAGCTGGTGCTTGAGTGGAGTGGGAGGAGGGGATATTCCACGGTGGGCTGTTTTCCCGGTTTTCCTAGGTCCTGGATGCGTCTGAATGTGTCTGCCATCTGGATTCAATTTCTCCAAAGAAAGAACCTGCGACGTTTTAATCCCTTTGGCGGCTCCAAGTCTCGCGGAAAGCCAAAGCATCCCTAACGTTCGCAGCGTATTCCTTGTTGTCCATCTAGAAATCCTATTTACAGGGAACCGAAATCCAACTCAGAGCTAACTTTATAGGAATTCTTACTGAACTATATATAGCGTCACGTGCAGAGCACTCGAGGACTGGCAAAAACAAGAGCTCCAGGGACGTTCCTGCTCTTCTTCATCTTCTCCCGCGCCGCGGGCAGTCGGACCTCCTCGGCCGTACGCGCCGTTGTTTACCGCCCATGAGCTCTGTTTAACATTCCTCCCCTGGATATTTATATTCCAAGCCAAATTGAGAGCCGTACGCTGGAAAACGAGCAAAAGTAGGATATGACCCATCAAGAGACTCTCGGGTCATCTGCAAAGTTTATGAGCCGCTCAGGAATCCGGCGTTTCTTTTGGCTGCTGGGAGGTCGCTATAATTAGCTGTCATTCAACTCCATTATAAAGTTACAAGTGCAAAAAAACCCCAAACCCTGCAATACCCAGATATATTCTTCCCAAAATACAAGTTATGGCGTTCTCTGCACAAAACAAGTTACCTCAGCCCTCCACGAGCTGAATGTTTGTGTACTCGGGCCAGGAGAGCCATTTCCATCTTATGAATATGGGTGCAACACCAGAAAACAGGGACCGTCTAATCTTGCGATATTATTAAGCGCAACGTCTGCCCTAACAACAAAGCCATAGGGCAGGAACGCTGCAAAGGACTTAAACCCAGACCTGCTCGCGGGCCAGAAGTTGTTTTGGGGAGTTGCAGCCAATCCCCGGGATGCTCCTTTTGATCAAAGCCTGTTTTCAAATACAAATTTGTAACTTATGCACGGGCACGTTCTTGCATGAATCAGACACGCCAATAAAATTCCCATAAAAGTCCTCCGGAGCCGTTGTGTCTTTGGGAGGGGGGAAGGGAGGAGGGAAGGGCTGTTTTCGCTGCTGCTTGAAAGTTTATGGATTTCTATCCCGAAGAAGAAGGTGCTGGGGCAGTTTTTTGTCTGGCTCCGTGACGTTTGTCAGGCTGCTCTACCCCTGCCCCGAGCCAAGCTGCTTGTGGGAACTTTCACCATGGAAAGACGCGCAAGTGGTGGCTTCAAATGATCTGGACCAGCAAGAATGCAGATCCCCAAGGATCTGTATTCTCCCTGCTCTTATTTTTCGGGTCCTGTTCTACACTGGGGGCTCAGGGCTTGTCTGCCTTCCTCTTGTCGCCGTCAGCTTCGGAGACGCCATCTCCCTGTGGTGCTGGTGCAGATCCAAGGCTTGTGTGACCTGGACTCTTCCATCCAGGCTGAGTGACGTTGACGTTGAGCGGGTCCCAAGACGGTGAGGAAGGTTTGCAGAGCGCCCGGCGCCGCGCTAGCATGGAAAGGGTCAAAAAAAGAGACTCCTCACTAAGACTTTGCTTCCTCTGCGCAATTCCTCTTCCCAGAGCCCTACAAGGACATCCCAGAAAACAGAGTCCAGACGAGACGTGATTCTTGAGCATTACTCAGCCTGGCTTCATTCGGCCTCCGGCAAAATACGCTGTCACATCTGTGTATTCCCTATCACCTATTGGAAAGGACGGAGTTGCTAACAAACAGCAAGGTATACACACCTTCAAAAAACACACTCGGGTTTCCTCCCATGAGTCACTCGGCACCTTACATAACGCTGGGCTAACGTGCAGCGCTTTCAGATGCGCTCACTTAGCTCCAAGTTGGGTGTCAATGTGGCTTAAATCCAGGGCAAGGCTCCGTGCGGGAGCGTGAAGATCTGCTCAGCAAGTTCCTGTCCTCACTTTCTTGCTCCCGTTCTGCAATTTGCTTTGTTTTCTGGCTTGCTTGGGCATTTAATAGCTCCAGAAGTGATCTGGGAAGAAAATGCCTCCTTTCTCCTCAAAAAGGAGTGTTTTGGCAGTAGAAAAGGGGTGGCTCAGTGCTGCAGGAACTGGATGCCACACATTTAGGTTCTGATTTCCCACTCACTTTTAGATAAAGTCAGAGGCCTCCGAGGCTTTTAGGCTGTACGTCAATGGTAAGAAGCTCAACGCACCTAATAGGCTGGGCTCGATTTTGAGGAAGACTCTGGGGGCAGAGAGGAGGTTAATGAACAAAACCAAACACGAGCAGCACGGCCCTGTCGGGCTGCCCGGGCTGACGTGTCCAGCCCTACAATTTTACATGCTGCCTTCCCGGTATGCAGAGCAATGACCTGGAGTATCATTAAATGTCATTAAAGGAGGGCTTTTCAGAAGGACAGGTAGACACAAAAGTTAAGTGATCCCTTCCCTTGATGCATTTTAAAAATGGGGATAAATAATGGTGTGGTTTAGCTTGCGTGTAATGATCTTCAATGGTCTTCATCTTCTCCAGTGACTTTATTTTAATTCGATTGATGCATCTGTGTTTTAGGGGGGCAAATTGTATTGATTCCCTCTCGGAAAACCAAGATAGAGTGGCATAAAAACTGGGCTGCAGTTGAAGTGCACGGTGAGCCTCAGAAGTCCAAGTGCTGTGAGAGCTTTGAAAATCTGGCTATAAATAGTTGACCGTGGAGCTTTTGAGAGGGCTAATAACCTTGACGGTTGCTATTAAGAGGCCTGCAAATTACAGTGCAATCAGTGCTGTTAATGTATTTTAACGAGGATGCTGGAATGTACTTGGTGGGTGTGCCTCAAATAAGAATATCCTGGAGAGCTGGAGCCTTTCACGAGAACAAGGTAAAGAGTCAGCCTGACTGCATTAGCCACTGGCTTTCCCTTTTTCCTGGGAAGGCTGCAGATAAAACACCCAAAATATGAATATGTGAGTTGTTGGTGATGTTTCTGTTTCGTTTCAAAGTGATTCCTCTTGAGGGACACCCCCTAATTCATGCGATTTGTGCTCAGCCCCTAGGAATTTGCAGGGCCAGGCCTATCTGGAACAGTGGCTCTAGTTTAGGAAGGTCAAAGCTCAGCCTGGACAGCACGGTCATTCACGGAAAGCCAAACTAAGTGAACTTAATAAATAACGCAGAGATGCAGAGCCAGTGACAGAGGCAGAGGATGTGCTTGCTGGTCATTAGGTCAAGCAGGAAATTCCCTGACAACAAATGACTTTTAATCCCAGTCTAACAAACCGTAATGCTCACTTAGCTAAGTCTCAACCCAAGAGCTGCCAGGAAACAAAAGTTCTGCTTCTCTCGCTTCCCCCTCACCAGAGAATTGCCTGACAGGAAGATCTTTGAGGCTGATGGAGAGCAAGAAGCCGGTTCCTTTTGGGAAAGCAACCTTGGGTAATCCTTGGGAAAAGCCAGAGCTCTGCAGCCTCCCAGCCCCAATCTTTTTTAAGTCATTATTAGCCAAACCTTTAAGGCCAACTTATACCCCCAGCCCAGCTTGTTTGCAATAGGGGGAAGTGCTCAGGCTGAGCTTTGCTGCCCATTGCTGGGAAATGCTCCTGTTGTTGTTATGCCCAGGCTGCACGCACTCATCTCACCCAACATCTCACCAGCTTCAGAGCTGTGGCAGGTTTGGGATATGGATGATGAAAGCAGGAGGCCCCAAACAGTGTTGTGCCCCCCACTAGCAGCATCAACCCACCCAAGAGCACATCTGGTGGCAAAATGCAGACACAGGAGGCACAGAACCGCCCTAAACCCCTCTACCTGGCCGACAATAACACAATTTGGAGGAGCAACGCGCGCCCATTACCTTAAAGTCAAGGCTGCAAAGACTGACTACGTCATCGTCCTTCTCGCGGCGCTTCCTCTTCTGCAAGAGATGAAACCAAGTTAGAGCCGTGAGCTTGAGCTGGCTTAAAAAAGGTGGCTTCCCGAGGCATATGCGATAATAAAGGTCGTTTTTCTTAAGCCAGTCTAGAAGCATTTCCTTTCTTTATATCCTCAAGTAAGTGCAATAGCTCAAAAAACCTGAAGGCTGAAAAGGAAAGCATTTTTATGCCGTTTCATCATCTCGTCACCTGATCGTACCTACAAATCATATGATTATGCTTGTTTCTCTAATTACGGTTACGAGTAGAGAATAAAGTGGGAAATCTTAGCAACGGGGAAGAGAGCAGCAGTTACCGCTGTGAAATGATTTAAGAATCATTTACTTAAATGAAACTTCTCTGTGGAAGGCTTTCTGAGCCATAAAGTCGGGTGTTTTCTTCAAGAATTCGGTACCAAGGGGCTCCGAGCTGCTGATCAGCGGGATGTTGAGGTCTCTAAGGGATGCAATTCCTGCAATATCTGCTCACGAGAGTGGCTCAGCTCGGAGAGGGATCGCGGCATTGGAGACAGATTTCACCCTCCTGCTCCTTCCAGTGCTCCTACAGCTGAACGTCTGTGAGAGGGCACAGTTATATGGACAGGAAAGAAGGGCCAGGGCAGGGCTCTCCTAAGTCAGCTCACCACAAAAGTCACTGTATCCTCTGACTAAGCCTAAAGTCAATAATATGGTTTTAATCAGGGCAGCTGATTGATGGTTGCTTGGCCAAACGCGGTCCATTGTAGGCGTTTACAGGGTTCCCAACCCCCATAAATCTCACTGAATCCCAGAGTGGTTGAGGTTGAAGGGACCCCCAGGGCTCCCCCAGCGCAGCCCCTGCTCCAGCAGGGACACCCAGAGCACGGGGCACCCGGGCGCATCCCGGCGCGGTGGCAGATCTGCAGAGCAGGAGCCTCCGCAGCCTCCCTGGGCAGCCTGGGCCAGGGCTCGGGCACCCTCCCCCCAAACAAGTTCTTCCTCACGGCCACATGGAGCTGCCTGCGCTGCAACTTGTCCCCACGGCCCCTTGTCCTGCCACTGGCCACCACCCACAAGAGCTTGGCCCTTCCTCCCTCCATCCTCCCCTCGGCTGCTTGGACACAGTGACCAGGTCCCCTCTCGGCTTCCTCTTCTCCAGCCCAACAGGCCCCGCTCGCTCGGGCTCTCCTCACACCACAGCTGCTCCAGGCCCTTCCTCAGCCCTGTCGCTCTACATGGGACCCTCTGGAGAATCTCCACGTCCTTCTGGTCCTGGGGAGCCCAGAGCTGCCCCCAGTGCTCCAGGTGCTCCCCAGAGGGGCAGGATCCCCTCCCTGCCCTGCTGGCAACAGCCGAGTGAATGAAATGGGGACATTTATTTTCTCTGCAACCGCAGAGGAACCTGGTCACTCTGAACGTCAACACACTTCAGTTCTTGGTGCTCTACCAGTTCAGCTGCTTGACTTTCCCTCAGGAGCCAGTGTGTGACTCTTGTCTTCTTAGAATTTAATATCTTATTCAAATAGCTTACGAGTTGCAGCCTTAACGGAGGGTTTGTCATCCTTGCAAGCAGACCTAAAATGTCTGCATACAAGGATTCATTTTGAATTATTTTTAACTGCTGACCAGCCCAGTTTCCATGGTTCCTTTGAAAACCTGATGTCATTTAGGGGACGTTCTGCTTCCCTGGAGGGTTCTTAGAAACCTCTCCGTTTGTTCTCGAGTCCTTTCATATGAAACACTTTTTGGCTTCAAGGTGCCCACGTTACGCTGACTCTACCGCTAAATGTTTAAATTAAATATATATGTGTGAGAGTGGCATTTTACACTGCAGCTGCTCACTGGTTTCCTGTATTTAGGGTGTGCTTTTCTTTCCTCAGCTCCTCAAGGTGGCTGGAGAAGCGGATTCAAGCCCAAAACGCTCCCTTATGATTTCAATTGTTTTTCTTTTTTGCTTTGTGCTTGAAAAGAGGAGGCAGCATCTTGGTGACATGGGTGAGCCCCTTCAGTGATAGACCTGCTAACTACAGAGGAAGAATCCCTTCTCCTACGAGACACTGGCTCTTACCAGACTTCCAGCCCTGACACCGCATTCATGTCCTAGCACATTCCATACTTTTTGAGCAGACTTTTGGCCAGCAGGAGCACACAGGCAAACACAGATGCTTGTCTTTTAAGTTCCCTAAAACATTCAAAACTGGTTATTTATCAGAGCCTGCAGTCCAAGGCGGCTCTCGCCACACCTTTTTGGCCTGCAGAGGATTTTCCCCATATGTATGTCAAGGATATTCACCTCTACTTAACAGAAGAGAGTTTACAATAGAGATGAAGGCACCACGCCTTTTGGGTCTGAATATTATTCGTTCCTTATGTAGTCGAGCACATTAACATCTTTAACATACAGCTCCAGACCAAAGCCCAGACGCTAAAGGAAGGCCAAAGTTTTGTTTTGAAACTGGCTAGACTTATGCAATAAGCGCTGCATTGGCTGGCCCCCATTTCCTTTGCTCAATATAGTTTCGTACAAAAAACGGAGACGTTTGAGTGCAGAGCCAGCTGTATCATTCCTGCGCCGTGCCAGAAAAGGAGCGGATTCCAGGAAAATTCCCTCTGCAGACTGCTCCGATCTGGGCGTTTAAAGCCGCGTGGTGGAAAAGCAATGAGCCCAGTTCTGTTTTCTCACATGTTCGAGACGGTCGCCGTCGGAGTTGTGAGACGTTGCCCTTCGCACGCGAGCTCCAGTCACGTGGGAAATCCAATTCCTATGAAAGTCCCCAAACTGGGAACACTGTGAGGACACCCTGCTCAGGCTCTCCAAGAGGTATTGCAACGGAAAAGCATTGAAAACACCACGCAGGAGGGGAGAGCTGCACGTGTCGTGACTTATTTTAGGAAGACCTGACCAATGCCACGAGCATGAATGTTAATTGCATTTCAAGGATGCCGATTAAAGCTCTAGGAATGTTTTTCAGGAAAGCAGAGCAGTTCAATTTGCAAACAATTCTCGTCATCTCGTTTTCCCCGCTCATGCCCAGGGCTTTTGCATGAAATCAGGATTTTATTCCTCAGGGATCAGTCCGTTCTTTGGAGCTTATTGCCCACCTGAAGTCATAAAAAGCCGGTATGACTTCAGGTAAGGAATGTACCTCAGCACCGTTAAACCAACAAAGATCAAGCACCTGCTTTTCATGTAAGCATCTGATTTAATGAAAGGAGGAAAGGAAAACAGACTCTGATTAAAGTTGCTTCCAGCTAGGAGCCAGCAGGAAGATGTTTTGATGCAACTTTCATTGGATTTTGGGGGGGACTTGGATAGAATTTGCAGAATTTGCACTGGTCATTTCCTTGTAAACTTACCCAATTGCACAGGCATGAATAGGGCACTGAGCTGGTCCGTAAAAATACATGAAACTACCAAAAGTGCAATGGCCTTTTGCCTATGGGTAACAACCAAAATGCAGTAGTTTGGTCAATGTGACCACCTGACTGCATTGGCAATGTCTCTATGTGGAGACCCAGGCCAAGGAGTAGCAAGGCCAGATCTGCTGGGCATCTCCTTCGTTATTCCTTCTCTCTGGCATCTGCTCTTCTGCCGTACACATTGGGCCACCTCTCTGTGCCTTCCCAACATGATCCTGCAGGCCAAGAGTGCTACAGGAGTCCAAATCTAACCTCTAGTGTGTCACCAAAAAGCTGGGATCTGCAGAACGGGGCTGGAGATGAGGAGCACCCACTGGCTACAGCTGGAGTTGAAGCTCTTTGGGCTTGAAGCGGCGCTTGGCCAGGCTGGTGAGAGCCATGATGGAGGGATGCAGAGAGCCAATATTGAGGAACAGCCTCTGTTTTCTGCAGTCTGTCTCATGAACTCTCCTGTCTGATAGAGACTTGAACTGAATATGCATGCTACAGAATTAAAAAACTGTTGAGAACAGGAATAACTTGAAATAGAAGCAAAATACTCTTAATTTCTAATGATAGAGCACAAGATTTTCAAATGTGAGACGTGCAGCTGTAGTCGCTGGGTGGAAATATCTAAAATTAATCAAAAGAAGAATCCACAAGAGCTTTTGGGTTGTTTAATCTACTCCCCCACTGGAGTGGTGTTTGTAGCCTCAAAACTGCACACGGCTGCTCTTCAAGGTCCACCCAGAGTGCTGCCTAAATGCACAACTTCACAAGAAGCTCCAGGTGATTTTAGAGGGGACTTTGTTCATGAAAAGGTAGTTCTGGCCTTTTCCCAAGAGGGACAGACTGCACGAAGGAGCAGTTCAAAACAGCAACCCAAGGAAGGTCCTTTGAATCTCTCTCCAGAGTGCTCCATCTTTCCCTTCCAGCTCTAGAGACAGGCTAGGAAGATACAAACCGCATCTCCAGTGAGGGATGCACATCATAGGATGGAGAGGGGAGAATAAGGCTTGCAGCCGGAAGGCCTTATTGGAAAAAAAAATAAATGAAAAAGCAAAAGCACCTTCCAGCTAAAGCTCAAGAGCCCCAAGAGCTTAGAAAATATCCGTCCAGCCTCGCAGAGAGGAACGTGTTTATTTTCTTTCCCCTCCAGGGAGCTGGACCTTCACCTCCTCCTCCTTGCTGGTGTTTGCCTGCCTTTGCTCTGTGCACCCTCCCTGTGTTTTACTCACCAGGGTGAAGTCCCAGTGTGGGCCAGGAGTGAGAAACGTGAACGAACTGCCTCGTCTCAGAGGGTACCTAGGAACAGAGATAAACAAAAGGGATTAAGGTAAATAACACGTAGGTTGCTGCAGCTCTTAATAAAACTACATCTGTCCTGCATGGCTTTTAGATCTTCAGCTTCTAACACACCAGGCTCAGTAACGTAGCAGTCCTTGGGCAGGAGAGACCAAAGGACTTGGTCTCCCCGGCTCCCCCTTTGCAGGTGTGAGCTGAAATATCCTGGTTTTGCTACAATAAATGGCTCTGTGCTATGGAGGCTGGCGAAAACCTCCCGCCGGGCCCTGGGGAAAAACCTGCCTTTGACCACACATCTGCCAACTGGTTTAACTTGAGCAAGAGGAAGGCTAAAAAAAAATAACGCCAAGAATTAAAAGCGAATAATATTGTGGCCTCGCTCGGTGAGGTTAATGGAGCTGAAAGGAAGGCAGGCAGCGCCCCGCACCTCTGACAATGCAGCCTTGTAGCTTTGCCCAGAGCATTCCAAGCAGGAATTGAGTTGTGGTCTTTCATTAGGCCCGTTTCGAGGCAGGAAAGTGAGCCCAGGAGAAGGCAGCGGGGACAATGGGCCGCTTGTGCAGCCCTGGATTGCCCGAGCCCCCAGTTAAGCAAACAAGCAGCCTTCCAGCTTGCCCTGTCTGCTGGACCTCAGGTATGTTCCCAGCAACGACTTTTAAAGCTTATTCTGGCCGTGGTAGAGAGGAGGGTTTTTGTCTCTCGTTGGGTTCCCATGTGTTGAATTTCCAACGTGAACAGGCCGCTCTTTTTCTTTCAAGGCAGCTGCATCGTGTAGTGGGGAGAAGATTCTCCCTTGCTGTCGTAAGCTCGGACAGCAAAGACATCTCCTCGCCAGCTGCACCTTTCCTCTCTGGATGAAGATCCCCCTTGGATTTCCAAACCCCTGGAAATAACCCGGGAATGTGAAGCTTTCGGCTCTCAGGGCACTGAGGCTCTAGCACTGCTGAAAATTCATCTCCCAAGGCAATCAGCAAGGTCAGCCACTGTACATATCAGGAGATAAAAAGCATTTATCTCGGAAAAGTTTGTGCAGGGTGGAGTTTTCCGGGTTGGTATTTGGAAAATAGAAGCCGGCCGCCCAGCAAATGCTCCTACCAGCCAGCTTGGAGCAGCAAGATAAATGTTTTATGGAGTGCAGCTTAACAGAAGGAAGAGGGGAAGGGATATAAGATGCTCACAGCGATGATGCAGCTGCTTCATGCCCTGTGCAGGTGAGCACGTTTCCTCCAGGATCGTATTCCCATGCGGCCCAATCCCAAATGCTCTTTGGGATTTTTAAGAGCATGTGCCGCTCGGGAAGAAAAGCTGGGAATGTGGATGGGATTTCCTTCAAATGGAGAGTTTTCTTATGAGAAAGAAATCCGTGTGGCTCAATCCCAACCTCTAACCTACCAGAATATATGAGTTTGATTAAACCTTCCTTGGTTAAATCTTCCTGTACAGAGAGAGAAGCAGAGAGAGAATGAATGGTTTGCAAAGGGTGTCCTGCACTGCAACAAAGAGCTGCCAGAATGGCCCAATGGCCCATTGGGAGCATTTTTTCCCGGGTTTTTTTATTCCCTGAATCTTCATCTCCGACATCAGTGGTGCCGCGTGGGCAACCTGCTTTGACTCAGCTTGAGCAGGGACTTGGACCACACAATCTTCAGAGGCCCCTTCCAACCCCAAAGGGCACGCAGCAAGGAGAGCATCCGCTCAAGTTATAAAGTTCCCTTCAGTCCTCCCAGGATCTGCTGGAAGAATGGATCACGTTGTAGGGAGGCTGCTCTTTCCTTTTCTCCCATGGTCCAGTAAGAGGACTCAGTCAAGAGAAGAGGGTGAAGCAGAAATCAGAGGCTTCTCCTTCTGAACTACCAGCAGAACCTACAGAGGTCTAAGTGCAGAAATTTATGTTTGTTCTAGATGACTGGTAGCTGAGACATTTCCCAACCATCTTTTTTTTTGACAGGAATGAGCATTTAATGGGGTTAAGAGATCTCAGAGAACCTCCCACCTTTTCAAGTCTTTGGCCAAGCATGCAGAGAAAAAAACAGACATCGGTGCCAACTCCAAAACTATCTGTCCAAGCTGTGCCAGGAGCTGCCAGGAGTCACAAAAGAGCAGGCAGCAACAGACCTGTGTGCTAAGTGGAACAAAGGTTTTTAGGGAGCTAAACATCTCAAAGTCATCTTTGTCATCTCAAAGTGTCATCGCTGTCATCTCAGTATCATCTCTCGGGTCGCTGCTCGCTCTCCAAGCCTTGGCAAGTGCCATTTCACCAGAGATCCCTGGGATCTCTGTGTGCAGAAGCGCTGGATTTTACACTCCCCCTCTGCCTGCAGCGCTACCAGCAGAGCTCGCAGAGCCCTGCAAAGCTACAGAGCCAAATTTAGTCGTCTGCGTGACGACCACGTGTGTTACGTGCACAGGGATGACTCACGGCGGCCGCGCTCGGCAGGACGGGCCTTGTGAGGTCCTGCAAGAATTTGAAGGCGGCGCTGGTGACGAAAAGGTCACTGATGATCCTAGGAGTAATCCTGGAAGTCATACCCAACGTGTGAGGAAAAGCAGAGCAGCGGGACGGAGCACCGCAGCGCCCGTCATCTGCTCAAAACACTGCGTGATTAATGGGGACAAGTGCAGAGCTGCCTGGATGTCATGTTTTAGCATCTGAAGACAGCAAAATATTGTTCTAATGCCAGCTGGAGGCAGCTAGAGCTGTGTTTGCAGCACTCAGAGCTTGTGCAATTGCTGTATTGTACAACCACAGATACCGCTGCTGGGTAACACGACCAGGCCAGAAGGGAGTCCATTCATCCCTTGGGTTTCCTAGTAGATCTTCTCGTTCAACTGTCTCCAGCATCATTTGCTAACGGAGGATGAGCAGGTCCTCAAGCAAGAAGGGCCCGGCTTCTCTCCTTACCTTAGCAGGGCTCAAGAGAAGCAGAAAGCACTAACTAGAGTCCACAAACTTGGAAACCTGTTTTGCAGTAAGGGAGAAAGTCAGGGTCATGAAGCAGATTACGCAGACGCACCAAAAATAACCTTCTAGCTGCCCAACACTGCGTCCATGCTCCGACAGAGCAAAGTTCTGCAAACGGAGGGCAGAGGAGAACTTGTTGAGGCGGCACAGCAAGAACAAACTCTTCTGTTTGGGTACCCTCCGCTCGCTGCGAGAAATGAATGTTCCAGGCTGCTTACCAGCAAAGGATGATCCTGGTCGTCTTGCCAAGAGTACATCCTGCAACGACCTGTTTAAATCCGAATGGCCACATTGATGGGCTATTGAGAAGCGAGCTGCAAATTATTTTTAACTTGAAAACAGTGAGGGTCATTTATGAGCTCCAGGCACCCTTCAAGAAGCGGTTTATAAAAGCAGCTGCTACTGAAAATCCAGCTCTGCTGGGGGAACCCGGGGAACTTCTGTAGGAGAAACCTGCTTGGCAACATAGCAGGGAGGAGATGAGGCCCCAGTGACCTTAATAGAGGAAGCCCGGGCAATTTAGTAGATAACATATTGATAAAGGCTGGTGGGCAGGTAGGATTGTTTCGCTTGGAAGCCAGACTAAGGAAACGCTCATTGTTCCCTGGCTTCCTTGAATAAACAGCAGGATCCTCTGGAGAGCACAGGATGGCAGGGATGTAGCAACGGGAAGGGCACATTTGCCCTCACAACTTAGCTCTGAGCATGATGAGTCCCTCCAGGGTGCTGGTTTTTCTGCAGAAAAGGGAGGAGTGACAAGCAGTGAGGGACACACCTAGATCTCACCTCGGTTTTTACAGAAAGCAAGTGTTTTTGTCAAATCATTTCCCCAGTTTCTTCTTATGCCTCTTTGTTTTATTTGTCTTGCCCACAAACAGTGGGCTTCTTGCTTTGACTTTTGCTTAAGTTTGAGGAGAGATTTGAAAAAGCCATAAATGAGAACGCAGGGTGAACAAATCCAACAGGCAGCAAGTGTCCCGGGGCGGATTTCCATTAGCCAGGCTGGGCTACAAAGCACAGGAGAGCTTCACTCCGCGGAGCAGAACCGCTTCCCATTAATGTTATTTGAAGCAGTTTTTTTTCCTCCCTTTTTTTTTACTGTAAATCCACAGCGCCCAGTCAGCATCATTCGACAGTCTGCGCTGTTTCATTTTGTTTTTTTAAGCTTATTTTTGATGGCTTCGCCAGGAAACTGCAGAAACGCTTTGATCTGGCAGTTCCCTCGAGTTTCTGAAGTTCCCAAATACATTCTTCAGACTGGGCAGCAATTCCCAATTTCCTTCCCCTCTTTCTCCCATTTTTTTTGGGGGGGGGTTTGTTTTCAGTGCAAGCTGTTCTTAACCAGAATTTCTGACTTAATATAGTTAATGTTTCCACTCCAGCAATAGCACTCGAAAAGGCCTCTGAGCACTATGCAAACAACTGCTGACTAAGGGCACTTAGGGCAGTACTTGTCACGGGTCCTTATCTTGAAAAGCTTCGGGGTAAAAGCCTTACTTGAAGGCAAAAACACAAGAAAAACGCTATTGACAGACAGCTTAAAAATCTAAAAGCAAAAGAGAAAAACTCCATAGGGTTCTGGGGGCTGCAGGGAAACGGTGGCGAATGCGTCTGCAAGCGGCTCAGGTTGCAAATTGCTTCTCCGTCATTAATGCCACCGCAGCGAGCGGTGCACAAAGGGAAGTGGGATGCGTAGGGCCCTAATTACAGGGGGAGCAAAATAATCGGTGCTCGCTCCCCGGCGAGGCGGCTGCCAAAGCTGCAGGGATTTCTGGCAGTGACGGGCGCAGTTTGTGATTGCAGCGGGCTCGGGAACGGCGGGCGGCGGCGGCGCTGAGCGCTCCTCAAACCCACTTAAATCCATCCACCGCTTGGCCAGGACGAGGCACCGCTGCTGCTGCTCCGAGAACTTCTTGTACTTACAGACGCTCTGGAATAACTATTATTTTGTCCTTTCGTGCTGGAACAGCCCCTGCTTCTAAAGGAAGCGCTTTCAGACACTCGGGGCCGGGTTAAGTTCTATAAAGAGCCCTTAATTTTGGTTTAAATACTTTTATGGAGTTCGGCGCAGACTGGAAGAGCAGTTTTCCATTTCAGCAGCCTTTGTTCCCCATAGGGTTTGGTGGGATACGACGGCGTTTGCCTGAAGAAGCCGTCGCCCGCAACACTGAGCGCGAGCAGATAAGGCCTAAGGAGATTAAACACGCGCTGATATCCTTAAATAATCACCAGGCCGACCTCTCCAGAGCTGCACATTAACAGCAGGGCAGCAAATAGTTTCATGTGAGGATTGAAGTGATATCTTTGCACTGCAGACTTCCCTTGTGACCCCAGCATCTTCCTTCCACGCTGCCCTCAGACTTCCCTCCCCGGCTGCGGATCTGCTCCGAAGCCATCGAGCTCCCTAGCGCTGTTGCCAAGGCTGGAAGACAGACTCGTCCGTGGGGGAAAGTGAGAGATTTGGGCAGCACGTGTTCAAGGTCATCTGTGCCCCTGTTGGTCCCTTTTCCATCGGCTCCGATTGCTTCAGAGCTGAGGCCGAGCCCGGGGCGGCATCTCCAAAGGCTCCTTCCCGAGTGACGCAGTGCGGGGCGCCGAGCCGGGCCCCGGAACAAGGGCCTTTTGTGGTGCTTATTTGCAGGGGTTTGCAGCGATTGCGTTTGCAACCGGCTCTGCAAATATTTACAGTGAGAGGCAGCAAGCGGAGCCTGGCGGGGGGAGAACCTTTCATCCGTGGAGCTGGAGCCAACGCTCCTCGGGCACTCCGAGACGCAGGCGCTTCCCACTCCCCGAGCTCTTGCAGGGCAAGGGAGCTGGTGTCTCCCTGGATTCAAGGGCAAAGCTGTGCAGGCAGCTCTGGTTCTGCCCGTCGTCTTGCCCACGAGCACCTAGGAGAGGATTAGGGCGATGATCCGCTATTGCAAAGTGAAAGATTTTATCCCTCTAAAGAGAGACAACGAAGGGCACCCCTAGAAGCGCGTGCGGTCATTCTGCCCCCTCCAGAGCTAGTTGGACTCGTGTTTCCAGAGGCAGGTTAAGCGCAGAAGGGGGACAGCAGGGAGGGACGGGGCAGCTGCTGGGTGAATATTTGGCTCCCCAAACATTTGGCTCCCCATTTGGCTGTGGGGTCGTGTCCAGCAGCAGAGCCGGGGGGCTGGCAGGCGAAGGGGCCCCGGCGCTCGAGCCGCCGCCTTTCCCATCCCATGTCTCGGTCCAGCTTTCCCTGTCACTCCTGCGGAGGGGGAGCATCCGTGGGGATATTTTGGGCTGCTTTGGCCCTGGAGGCGCCTCTTGTTCCCTACCAGCTATAAGAGATTCCTGTTTGCGATTTACACTTCAGCAATCAGCTTCTAGGTGGCTGAATGGATGAAATCCCTCCTCTGAACCAAGCCTAAGAGACAGAAAATTCTAGGTAGAGCTCAAGGGCAAGCAATAGTCTATTTTTTAAGAGGAAAGAGATTTAAAAGAACATTTTGGGCTCACTCGAGCACATGCAGCTGATCGCAGCATCTCCAGAGGCTCCTGCTTGGAGAAATCGCTGCTCACCCTAAATAATTCATTTCCTCTTCAGGAATTTTCACCCCAAGTTCACAATTGAGCCACGTGCCAGAGCAATTGCCCTCCTTTAAAGCCTGACTTGTAAGTGTACAGATGTGGAACTTGCAGAAGGACGAGGTGATACAGCACAAGCAGAAGAGATACCAGGAGGGAGTGCTTAGGTGGCTGGTCCGCATTCAAGGAGGAAAGGGAGCAAATGGTGCAAACAGCCGCAGACTCCTGGACACCACGTGCTCAGACACGGAGAAGGTGGCAGCGTTTCTGTGTGTCACCATGCAGGCCCAATGTGCCCAGGGCAACGAGGGACCATCTCGCTTTAGCTTTGCCTGCCTCTCATCTCCCACAAAACGAGGCTGGCGGCGGCTCCGTGTGAACTCTCAACTCTTGCAACCCTTTTATTTTTCGCTCCCTGCCTGGGAATATTCTGGGTTATTCTGAAACGGGTTGTGCTTTAAATGTAACTGTTTCCACGTAGGGTCACCCCGCTCCAGCCCCTGGGCCCTGCTCCGATACTTATTTTGAACATTCCCTGGGGAGAGCGGTCGGGATGGAGGAATTCCGGGTGCCCAGAAGCCCTGGGAACGCCACCGTGGCTGTGCCCGGCGTGGGGCCCCTCAGAGCCAGACGACTATTTTGAGCTTCTTGGGAACCAAGCGCCCTGCAATAAATATTAGCAGCCATCACAAGAGAAGCGTGGGGAAAACGTACGGTTCATGTCGGCAGGCGCAAACTTCTCGTCTTTAATGCTAAGCAGCTATGCAAACAACTTCAGCTGTGGCTTTTTGGATGCAAAATATGTAGCTAGAGCCCCTAGAGCTACAGTTACACCCGTTAGAAGGTTTTAAGGGCTGAGATAGTGAATTAAAAGGGTGCAGGGAGTTAGGGATGATCCACACGCATCGTTGCAACCTGGGGTTTCACCAAGCAGGAGCTGCAGTCAGCTCCGTTTGCTCTCCCGAAAGGCTCTGTCACCTTGTGCTGGGATGTGAGGAGGAAGAGGAGGAGGAAGCCATCGTATGCTTGGCTGTCACAGCATGGGGACTTGTCCGTGCTAAACGCCACATCCATCATTATTTGAGCTTCCTTGGAAAAAAAACAAGCAGTTAAACAACGAGGTTGCTTCATCTCGCAGTAACCTAGGCCAGGCTTTGCCCTGGCGCGTGGTGCAGTTCTGCAGAAGCCATAAAGCCCAGCCTGGCTGGGGCTGGTCCAGCCGCTTCCTGCCCATGGAGCGGCGACACCTCAGGTTGCTTTGACCTGTAGGATTCCTCCCCAAGGGCTGGAACGGATGCAAGAGCCGTGTGGGATCGGGATGAGGCCGGCTAAAGACTTGGGAAACGTCTGTTAAAGCCCACAAATCCAACAAGTTGAAAACGGGTGGAGATTGGGGTGAAACAGGAGACCCTCAGAAGCATCAGGTCTCTCCTTCCTCTTTCCCAAGCATCCCACGCTGGACTTTGTTGGAAAAATGTGTTAGACTGACCCTTAGTCTCCATCAGTTCTTATGTTCAAGTTCACCTCCTTCTATTTACAGCAAGGTTATAAAAAACTGCCCTGTGTTTTTGTGCTTTGGAGGCTGAAGAGAGTTAGCGCTGAACGCAGGCAGGGGAGGGGAAAGGAAAAGGAAGGGAGCAGAAGATTTGGGCGAGCACAAAAAGCTGAGGGATCCAGGCACCCAAGAGGAAAACAGAGCTTTAGGAAACGCAAGAAAGGCCACAAGTGAGGAAAAAATAAGTAGAAAAATACCAAGGAGTGAGGAGCTGGCAGGAAACGGCTGCAGGGCGGGGATGGATAGTGTAACGTCCCCGCGATTGCAGGGCAAGACTGTAAGAGAAACAGGCCCTAGTAGGTGGGTGGTAAAGGCAGAACCGAGTGACTTCATATTTTAAATATTTAAACATTACGAGGGCTTGAAGGTGGACTTTGCTCCTTCAAGGGAGGCTGTTTAATGCTTCTTGCTCTCCCAAGGGGCGGCCCCTTTCATTTGTTGCCTATTAAATGTAGGAATAAGTAAACGCACTTAATGCTGCGAGTCGCTAACACACCAAGCCGTGCGGAGCTGACACAGGCCAAGCACCCCCAGAATTTATTAATTAATTAAATTCTCTAGAGGATCACATGACTTTTAGAAGCACATCTTGATTTTTGTGCCCAAACCCCGTTTTCTCCCCCAGTTTTGTGCCAAAACAGCCTGTTTTCTCTCCAAGGGGTGAAGCACAAGAGAAGGAGCAGCTCTGCGGTGACTTGGTGGGAGCCTTTCCCTTCTCTCAGCTGGGCAGTGAAGATCAGGTTAGGCCCCAGGCTAAAGCCCGGATTATCTTTGCAGCAATGACATAGCTCCGTTGTCATCTGGATATCTGATCAGACAGGGGGTTTTAGAGGCGAGAGCAAATAAGGAAGGGAGTGAAGAGAGGCCTGCAAAGAGGGAGAGGGTTTGAAACGCAGACAAAACAGTACAGGCGAAGGATTAAGAAATGGGGAAAATGCAGTTATTGCAGTAGACGTGGAAAATGAAGCCTTGGGGATAATTTTATGGAGGCTGGAAGGGAAAGGTTGCTGCTTTGAGGCCAAGGAAACTATATGAGCCAGCCTGGTGACAGAGAAAGGAGAGCTCAGACAGGAGCCTCTAATCTCTTTCCCTGGCCCAGCTATAAATACACTTGAAGTCTGTTTTCATGCCTTAATGACAGAGAGGAGGAGCAGAGTTTTAATAAAAGCTTTATAGCTCCTTCCAGTTATGCAAAACAAACGGGCAGCCCACACTCCAAGGACATCTCTTGGTGCAAGGGAAATAAAGAGCATCTTGCTGGGAAGAGCCTTGAGTCTCTGCCGGACACGTGCACGAGAAGCCCTGCATTGCATCCACTCCTGCAAGCAGCTATTCCCCTTCAAGAGACCATTTTTGTGCAGTTAGCACAGATCACTCTGCCTCTAAAAGCAGCTTTCTTGAATATTAAAAGGATTAATCTCAAATCTGCCCCCTTATGTATATGAGCCACACTGCAACAGGCCTATATGTGGCTAGGAGGTACAGGAGGGTCTTTATATAGGGTAAGAAATCACAGCGATGCCAAAGTCAGGGTGGGAGATGCGTTAGTTGAAATAATGAGCAACTTCACACAACGTTATGTGGGTAGATCTGGGTGGGAGGAGAGGGTTTGAGGCTGTTGTGCATCGAGGAGGTTGCACATCACAACTTGCCTCCTGCTCAGGATAGTGGCTCATGCACGGTACAAGCTAAAACACCAGCTTGTTTTATTGAGATGAATAGTACAGAAGCAATTATGAATAAAAAAGAGGATTGAGACCTTTGGAAAAAAATAATGTGCGATAGACTCTTGTGGTCTCTCTGGTACCAAAGACCAAGGTACATTGGGCTGCCAGAAGCAGAGCTGGACCCACCCAGGCAAGAGCGCAGAAGAGCTTTGAAGTGAAGACATATGTGATGAAGACTCAAACGCCAGGCTTGGCGCCTTCCTCCTGCAGGCCACCCACGTGCTGGGGCCCAGAGCGCTCCAAACATGTTTGCGTGCTTGTCTGCAACGTGCTCAGGTGCTTTTCCTCCCCCCTGAACCCACCTCGGAGCAGAGTTTGTTTATGTGGTTTTGGAAAAGGACCCGGTGGGAAGGCAGGTGGCATGAAAGACTAGAAATTCGGTGGGGGGGAAACGGGGGGAAAAAAGAATAATCACCCTGCAGTGTTCAAGAAATTATTTCCCTTCATCAGAGCAGGGCGGGGAGGCACTAAGTGTTTGACTGGAAAACAGAATCAATCCCAAATGCAGCCTGACTGGTCAATTTATTGCAAATACCACACATGAACCCTACCAGCCTTGTGCCTTGGGAAAAAGCTGGAGGAGAAGCGTTGCCCAAGCTCGTGGTGACATCTAGAGGAAGAGGATTTAATGGCACAGTTGGCAGCTCCCAAAGGGCAGGGGAAGGCAGAGCCTGAACCAGACTCTTTATTTCTCACTCCAGAGTTTGCTGTGTTTCAGGCACAGCAGCAAAGTGGCCATTGCTCAAGTGCTCAAATGCAGTAGCTAATATTAAATACAGATATTTATGTATATATCTCTATATAGATGCCTTAAGCATATATGTTTGTGTATATATCTAAATATAGATGTTTTAATCCTTCAGGTCCCATGTTCAGGTGTGTTCCAGCCCAGCAAACAAACCTGCTTGCAGCAACCACGGCCCAAGCAAATACAGGAAAAAGGGAAGAGCCCAAGTCTCTTCTTGCCTCCTCCTCCCCGACTCGAGGGCTCAGGTAGTCTCTATGTACCTGTTTTTCCAAGCCTCTTTCTTTCAACTTTGCACAACCTGAGCTGTTACCCTCAGCCCTGGAGGTGGGTGAAGAAAAGACCTCAGCGAATCCAAGCACAAGGCAGCTCCGGAGGAAAACGAGCCGTGTCTGGCCTTGGAGAGACCTGCCGAAACACGCAGGAAACTTCAGCCAAGTTTATTGCTACTCCTCCACACGAGCGGGGCCTACCCGGATTTGCAATTTTAACTACATTTAAAAAAAAACAAAGTGCAAAAGCACAGACTTTACTGGTTTTTATAGCCTCACCACGATGAAGATCAAGAAGAGAAGTGAACAGTGAGACCATTCCAAGGGAACAGGAGGACAGCGAGACCAACTTCTGCCTCTAGGTCTAAAATACCCCCCCCCCCTTTTTTTTTTTCTTTGTTTGTTTTTCCCCTTTCTCTCCCAGTTAGACTGCTGGAAAGGTCTCTGCCTTTGCTTTATTTTCTGGGAAGACTTCCAAGTCAAACCTTAAATAAAATTGCCCAAAGAGAGCAGGAGAGCAGGAAGTTGAGGTCTGTGATGAAACCCACCTTCCTGTCCATCTGCTGGTAAAGTTGAAGGTTTGGTCAGATAATTGCCTGCAATTACGTGAGCACCTTTTAATAAGGTGCTTCCCCTCTCACCAGGATGTGGGGAGCCAGGAGACCACTGGGTTTTCCACATTTTCCAACAGCTCCGGCCAGGATCTGCTGTGGATACGGAGCAGAAACCCTATGGAGAGGCCTTGGGGACCAGTCTGCTGCAGAACCTGCCCTTGCAGGACCAAACTCCATCCGAAAAGCACCAAGTTGGTACCATTTTCCAAGCCAAATTCAGATTGAAAGACCCACCTGGAGACTTCTCCAGGATGTACTACATGCATTGCTCTAAGCTGGGGCATCTTACACCTCTGTTTTAATACAGAGCTGTCGTATTTACATTTATTGCACCTCAAGAAGCACATGAAGCCCTTTCTGCATTCAACTTCCACTTCAGGCTCTGCTATTACAGTAATAGAATAATATCAGAGCACAACTTTATCAATATTAAAATAATTATATGAAAAATATCTCATTTCTCGTCTTGCTCATGTCACTATCACATTCCTTTTGGAAAAAAGCTTTTCCTTCCATGTATTATTCTTCCTGCTTCTATTCCCTTATTGCTGCTGCCCCTACCGAAAACTTTTCTTTGAGTTTTGCTGCTGCTGTGACTTGACACTTACCAGAAACTCTGTTTCTTGCTGCTTCTTCAGAGCAAGGGCACAGATGAGAGCAAATTTACAGCTAATGCAGAATAAAAGTAAATATATATACTAGCAGATCTGATAAGAAAGGAAGAGAGGAGGTGAAGGGAAAATAGGGGTGGCAAAAAGTGGCTTTAGCCAACTGATAACAGAGCTATGAAGCAAGAATTAACAGTAACGATGAAATTCTTCCAGGATCCAGAGAGGAAATCCTTGGGAGTCAGCCAAGACAGCGGGTTTCCGTGGCTGTCTAACTGACCAGCACTTGAAATAAAGCCATTGTATGAAGCTGTTCTGGGTAAAATCCTGACTTTTGGGAAGTTGCTGGGAATTTGGCTGTCAGTTTGGGTGAGGTCATTTTCCTCTTTGCATTCACTGCTTTCAGATCTTAGCGGTTATTTAGGAGAAAAGCATTGCTGAAATGTGCAGCAAGGAAGATTTGCAAAGTTGGTCCGTAAGGACAGAACTTCTCAGCACAATAAGGTCCATCAGGAGCCTTCCAGGGTCTAGGTCCATCCAAGATTTGGAGTTACAGAGGGCAAACTGCCTTCCCCCAGCACACCCAGTGCACGTACTTTCAGTCATAGACTCCCAAAATCTCCTTCTTTACCACCAAAGACGGCAAGAGCCACTACCACCATCCAAAAGATGCCACCTCCAACATAGTCATCACCATCAAATCTAAGAAAAGTTCCCTCTCTAATCTGGTACCCCCAAGAGTCTCTTCCTTCCATCCTCCAGCAAAGAGGAGCTCTGCTTTCAGTCATACAAATTATTCAGTCATTTTCCAAATTTGTGCTTGTTTGTTATCTTCCTATGGAAGGATCTGTGGGTCAATCTGCAGCTTCCTGCCCACGTTGCTGTGGAAAAGCCAAGAAACACTCTTTTCTACGACCTGGAAGATGCACAACAGCTTGACATGTGAGATTTGTTACCTCCAAAGGGCTGAGGGCGTCTTCAGTAGATGTAAGACATCTACTTGGGGGTTTCTGAAAAGAACACTCATGTCCTTCCACACGCAAATGCTTCCCAAAACTCAGCCCAGAGAAAGAGGAAAGAAACACTTGCAAATCCTAATGGCTTGAGGTTTCCCTTTGAATAACTCGGAGAGAGAAAGAGCTGTCCAGAGAACTGAAACCAAAAGTAATTGAGAAAAGCTGCCTCCTACAAGAGGAACCGAAAGTCCTGACATCCCATAGGATGCCGGGTATGAATGCCAGCATTCACTTGGGTAGGAACAGAAAGGAGGTAAATAAAGGAGCACACAGGCTGACATTCAGAAAGCTGGAGCCCTCAGCAGCAGCTGAAGATGTCCCACAAATTAACCACTACTGAAAGAGCAGCCCCAGCTTCTCCTATCATGCGTGTGAACGTCTCTTCTTCAGCCCAAACAAGCTGCTTCTTGCTCATAATCCCTACTCCCTTATTTTCTTTCCCAACCTTTCCTCCTACAGAGATACTTGGGTCTCCCCCTTTGGGGAGCTGCTGCAATGTGTTGGCTTCTCTGCTGTCTCAAGCCTATGCACAACCCCATCCTTCCTACACAAAACCATTACACAAATTAAAATATAGCTCATCACAAGGTAGGATTTATATTAATGATTTTGTCCCCTGATGTGCACATTGCTCTATTAAGCTTATCGAATACTATCCCCATGGAGATGCAGGACAAGGTGTTATTTCTCCTCACCTGGTTCAGCAGGGATTAATGATGCTTGCAGGACTTCACCGTGTTTACCAGAGGACCCTTCCCTCCATGGATGACCACATCATGGTCATCCTTATGGTACCTTCCTCTCTGACAGCTCTTTGTGGTACTCTGAGATGTCCACAGAGCAAGAAAAGCCCAAGTTCTGCATGTCGTGAACATGGCATACAATGAACAACAGGCAAGTTGCTAATGAGAGTCTGACGGGTCCACCTGGGCAGGAAGAGGTTTTGGAAGCAGTCTTTGCCATTTTATATCACTTGGATTAACATAAGGAAAAAATACTTGTGAAGAACCAACCAACTTGCCAACATCTTCAGGTGCCTCACAACATCCCTCATCGACCCTCTTTCTCTCAGGTAAAGGTATCCCCAGCACTGTCAACACACATGGTACTTTTAACCACACAGCTCCTGCTTTCACCTTTGCTGCCCCTTAGACTTGAAAGAAATGAGATAAAATAATTCATTTTTATGCAACTCTTTTCAACTCCTTTAAATTCTTCCTTCTCTTCTTGTATTTCCTTGTCCATCTTTACCAGTTATCTCTCGCATTACAGATTTCAGTTTGTTGGGAGAGACATCTCCGTGTTATTCCAGTTTCCCCTGCAGCACCCGAGATCATTCACAGGATACAACCAAGACTTGCAGAGCCTCCTCCTGAGATTAAGATAACCTATGCAGATGGCTGGCTAACCTCCCATTTGCTGGTATTCAGCCAAATGAGTCTGCTCATTTAGAGCCAGCCAGCTCTGCCCTGCTCAGGACTACAAGATTTGATTTCTTTTTCTTGGCCTTTCCCACTAAAAACGGCAAGATCTGTTTTATTAAGATCTTTATATTTCACAGTTTGTGGGATTGATCAGCCCCATCACATTGAGCCTCTTCATTGCTGTGGGCTCATAACAGCCCATGCCAAATATCCAGGTTACAAGCAAGACCAGTCCAAAGAGACACCTCAGTTAAGAACATCCCTGACCGGGGAGATGGTAACTCCAGCATAATTATTTCCCTGGTTTTAAGAGCACCAAAGGGCTTATTCTTATCAGGAAGAGATCATGTTTACAGGCAAGATGCTGTCCTAATCTTTGGATTTGCAAGACTAGTAGCTGTAATATCTTATCTTCATCTGCTCTGAGTCGCACACTGATCTGAAGGGAGCATTCTGCAAGGCACCTGTGATGAGCTTGCCCTGAAAATATTAATTGAAGCAATAACAGCGAAGCTTAAGTAATTTGATGTTGAGGATAATGATTTGTGAGCAAAGATAATTACTCGGTAAGTGCAGCACGACTTCTGTTTTACCAGACAATAACAAGTCAGGCTATCATTGACACAGAGCAACTAAAGAGACCGGCGTTATCTGCAGTGCACTCTCCTGCAAAGGCATTTCGAGATGCTGAAAACTACCCTTCGTTGCAAATAAAAGGGCAACAAATAACTTGAGCCCGCTGATAGCAAGGCATTTCATTCCTGTTTGCTACACAGGACAACATACTGGATTCCAGTAGATCCTTAGATATTCAAAATTAGAGAAAGACAATAAAAGGCTACTAGCCTGATCTTATTTCACTGGAAAACACTCTTTATAGGAAGAAAACACACAACAATACAAGTTCACTGTTCTAGTTCTGAAGTTCCTCAGTTGTGGCAATACTTTATTCCAAGTCCTTTCCTTGCTGCCAAAATATTGTGCAGCTCTTGGGTAAAGGAGACCTGAGAAGCACCAACAACAGTGGGAGAAGATAGGACAGACAGTTATGAAGATACATTTGATGTCTCCAGAAAAATCAGCTGACTAAAGGGGTGGCATTTAAAGCCCCTGTGCCCCAAACCCACTCGGGCTCTGACACTCACAACACTTTTTGGAGTAAAACCCAGCGGTAATATAAGGTAATATAAGGATGTTTTGTGAAAGCTACACTGTAGTTTCCAGGGAGGCCCAAGTGATACACTTTAATAGCTACCTTCTTCTGGGAAATAAAAGTTTCCATTTGGGCTAACTTTGATGTGATAATAGGGAGGAAAAATACACCTTAGTGCTCATCCATTACTATTTTACCATCTCAAGAAAGTCGGATGGAAAATGGGCTTTAATCACAGATCAAGAACAAACAAACATTCATTTCAGAAAAGCCATAATTAGGGAGAAGCAAAGAAAGAGGCACTGCCATCAAAAGCACCGGGCCTTTGATAGTTTCAGGTCACAGGCCAACAAACAAGTGACTTTAAAGGGGATAAGTCTGTGCAGGGAATAAATACAAGCCAGCCGAATTTGCAGCAGATTGTGCAGAACAAAAGGGTATTCACACAGGATTTTTTAAAAAGGATAAATATAAAGTTTTTCAGTGTTTCTCTTCAGATGTTTCATGATTAGGAGGCTGGTCTACTGCAAGACTTCACTCATTTGGGTGCTGGTTTAATGGAAAACTCCCCTTCCAATTCACTGTGTGACTGCACAGTGACAAGAACAGCCACAGCGAGGGCTCAGAAACGGAGCAGATTTGGGGAAGCAGGACCACCCCAGCATCCTTCAGACCACCTATTGCTCAGGCACTGAACACGACATCATCTTTTTTTGCCAAGAGTTCACAAATGAAAATCCTTCTGCCTTCTACTCATAGCTCACATATGCACATAAAACCTTTAGTTTCTTTTGATCCTTCTATATAAAGCTAACAAGACTGATACTTATAATTAAATATGCCCAAGTAGATGAATATGTACAAGCAGTCTGAGCCTCTCCCATTGCGGACAAATCGTCTCAAAACAACACAGATGTCACCTTCAGAGTCACACTTTCTTTATAGGTCTAGGACCACTGGTGCCAGCAGATCACAGGAGGAGAAAAACACTGAATTTGAGTTATGGGATTCCTAGTTGCAAGAAGAGCTGTGGTTCTGTGCTACCAAGGCATGATGTGCCAGTGCTGGGGAAGGGGGAATGAGATAGACCTCAAATAAGATACGTGACAGTCCCTTTCTGTCCTCCGAAGCCCAGCAGAGCAGCACTCCAGACCTGTGTGACTGCTGCTCCTGCCATATGGAAGCTGCAGATTGTTTCTAAATATTGGAGAGAAGCTGAGTCTGGAAAAAAAGATAAAAATGATTCTGCAGGCTCCAGTTTTGGCTGGAGCTAGAGGGTGTCTGTCTTTTCCCAGCAAAATGCCGGGCCTTCCCTGCTGGAGGGAACTCCTTTCCAAAGCCTAAACACTTGCACGGGGCTGCAAGAACAAGATGCAAACACAGGTACCCTGTCTGGTGTGAGAGGGAGGCCTCGACATTGTCTTTTATTTGTGTGTGTTCCCTCAGAAAAGATAACAAGCCCTTGAGCTGTCAGTGTTACCTGGCTTCACCTCCAGCCATTAGATTAGCTACGAAGCTACAAACAAGATTACAAAGTAAACAAAACCCAAAACAAGATTTCTTTTTTTAAAAAAAGCTCTGTCCCAGAGGCCAACCTGCAGTTACTCTGCCATGTTCTAAAGCTGGGAACATGAAGTTCATCAAAACTCACCCAGCACCTGGGAAAGCACGTGGATTCTGGGTCAGAAATCAGCTGGCAGCAGAATATCTTCTCAGTAAATCCATTCCTCCGTCGCCCTCGGGACCTGTCTTGCTCTGGGCACATCCTTAGCTTCCTCTCCCTCTGTTTAACAGAGCAATTACCTCTCCTGTTCATACCTTAAAGCTGATTCACTTGGTCATTCAAGAGTTAGTGGCATTGGTGATGAGGAGGGGAAGAGATGGAGGGAGAAATTATAAGATATTAACATGTTGACAGCAGGCCACAGATCATAACTATCAGAGGAAATATTCGCTGTTCATAACTGCATGAAGTCATCGTCTCCAGCACACTACAAACCGTCTCCTCCCCTTTTTTAGGCACAATTTTGTGCGATTATACAGGCAAGAGGCCGACTACAAATACTCTGTCCAAACCACATCCCCTCACACCTCCCAGGCCGCATACCCCTCCTTGGGGAGCGCGAGGAATCTACAGCCTCACAGAAGTGAAACTCGACGCTTTACACAAGAGCTAAGCGCGTGTTTTAAACAAATAATCTCCCCGAAAGAGCAGATTTGGGAAGGCGCAGGAATGTTGCAGCCCTGGGAGGGCACAAGCAAGGCAGCGCCTGGGGGAGGCCGTGGCTAATAAAGGACATTACCTCGCCCTCAAACAGCGCTGAATGTATTTGGTGCATTCGCAGACCCTTTCAGGCCGAGGCCTCAGCCCTGTAACCAGAGCTGCTTTTCTGCCTGTGGAGGTATTAGGCTAAAACCAGACGGGTGGGCAGGGGGCTCCTCCTCCCGGCTTGGATTTCAGGGCTGGAGACAAAAGGCTTTCCCAGGCGTGCGCTCACACTCGCAGGAATTAGGGCCAATCGACTGGAGGAGGGAGGAAAGGAGGGGAAAAAAATAATCACTGTGCATATGTTTAAATATATTTCAGTTCTGCTGCAGAAATGCTTGCTTAGATTGTGGGGGGCACTTGATTTAAGCACTATGTGCAGTTCTCCAGGATGCCCAGCTGAATCCTACCCCCAAATTTCTGTCTTTTCTGCTCGGAAAAGCTCTTCCCAGCTGGCTGGGTAGCCCTGCTCTGCCTGCCGTAGCCCAGTGTCCCAGCTACAGATGCTGCCTGTGACAGGTGGCTAGAGGCGATCACAAGTGACGGGGAGAAAATCACCCGCTATCCAGCACCAGCCTCATGCAAGTTTGGCCAGTTCTAATGGATTTGGCTCTTAGAGCACGACCACTCGGGATTAAGACACAGTTTTTCATATTTGGTTGAAGTAGTTAAAAAATTACTGCTTCCTGGGGTTTATTCTCTCCCTTTACCCTAGTTGATGCTTAGCCAACAGAACGGAAGGGACCAAAAAATTTAAATTAATTGCTATCAGTGGTTTGCAGCAAGTTCGTTGGCCTTGAGCTGGCAAAACCACAGCAAGCACGTCAAGGGAAGATGCTTTGAGTTTGTGAGACCTCAGGAGGGCACTGGGTTCACTTTGGAGCCTCCCAATATAAGAAATATGAATAAATCCATCCAAGGGCTACCAAAATGGCCTAGGGACTGCAACACAGGGTGAACAAGGGGAGAGTGGGTTTGCTCAGGAAGAAGAATGTGAAGGCAGCATCCAATTTCTGTGGATCTACTAAAACTCCCTAAAAAGAATGGGGAGAGTGAAGAAGCCTTCCTGGGCACTTGCAGCAAAGTAAAAAGAGGCATCTTGCACAAGTCGTAGCACAGAAAACTCCTGTTGTGAAAAACTTGCTTATCTAATAAGTGTGCTCAGACTCTGGAGCGGAGAGACACAGAGATGGGGACATCTCCATCCTTGGAGGTACTGGAAACTCACCTGGACAAGGCCCTGAACAAACTGCCCTAAGTCTGAAGCTGCTTTGAGCAAGAGTTGGGCCAGAGATCTCCAGATTGCCCGTACTAATTAAACTTTTCTACTGTTCTGCAAACAAGCCTCGAGTCAGTGACTGCTTGAACTGTTCCACTTACATCAAAAGACCACGTCTAGGTGCTGAGCTGGCATCAATTTGCCTGTGAGAGTCTCCGGATGAAGGTTTCATAGCCACACGTCTTATCTGCGTCAAGTTCTTGCCGTTTTATCGCCGCTTTGCCGAGCCTCTCCACACGGACAAGCCCCGCAGAGGAATGTGCGACCATGCCACAAACAGCCAGCGTGTTTCATCACCTCACCAAGCTGCTGGAGCCTTTAATCACGTTACGCTTTTCAGCTGCGGTAATTACGGCAGTGCAAGCTGATACTGCAGCGTGTTTCTATGAAAACATTCGCTTTTTCAAGTTCACCAAAACATTCTGCCACTCAGAACACACCGTGCTTACTAAAAGCAGCCGTTATGGAAACCAAGCACGCTGATGTTTAACTTGCTTTGATTTAAGGCCATCAAATAAAGAAAATCCATCCCAGCCTCTAGGGAATTGCAGCAGGTCCCAAACAAAGCCCAAGTTCCCTCTCTTCCATCCAGTTGCAGGATGTAGATGAGGCTGAAGGAAACCAGGAGCATCTCTGGCCACTACAACCCAGGCAGCGAGAAGCAGCTTCCAGGCTGAGCTGTAAAGGATTGAAAGTGGGGACAAAAAAACCCTAGAGCAGTAAAGAAAAGTCCCTGATCACATCTGAGGGGGAAGCTCAGCTCCCACGCAGCACTTGGAGATAGAGACTGCAGTTCAGCAAGACTAACCCTTTGCCAGAAGTGGGGGATTTATATTTTTAGGGACTCTATAGATCACTGCATATAGAAGGCCTAAAGCTGTGCTCCCTTCTCTTAGCCCAAGCCAACTGACAACCACTGTCTTAAATTAACAGTTTAGGGTATCCATGTATCCAAGGAAAGCATCTCCAGAGCTTGCAGGGTTTCCCTGGCAGCAGGACACTTTCCTCCAGCATGACTGGAAAAGGTCCCTTCCTAACCCCAAGGTACCTCTGATCTACCTAGGTTTGTCTGGATTCAAGTCAGAAGGAGATGGTTCATTCATGGATCAACCATGCTTATGAACGGACCCAGGTATCATTTTGGGGGTTAACAGAGAGAAAACGAGCTTCTGGTTATCACAAGGAAGGAGTCTCCTCCATGGAATGGCCTTAGGAAAGCTCTCCAAGCCCCACACATCAGAGGAGCTGTAATAGACGGCACACGGAGGCAATTAAAATGCAGAGGAAAAGCCAGGGCTGAGCCTGGAGTTGAAGCAGGTCTCCCCAGGCTGAGAGCGCAGCCTCCTCAGCCTGACAGCCCACAGCGACCCCAAAGGCCAAGCTGGCGACGGCGAAAGGGGACCCAGCCAGCCTGGTCATCCCCGCCGAGCAGCCTCGGGCCCCGGATTTAATTGACACCCGCTCCCATAGAGCCCCATCGGGAGTGGGTAGGAGACAGTCCAGCCCCCAGTCACACTGACAGCCACCCTAGGGAGCAGAGAGGCCCCTTTTCTTTCCTCCAAACAGCCACGATATCCCCGCGAGCCACAGCAGAGGAAGGAACTGCCTGCACAGAAGCCCAAGGGGAGTTTGGCACTCAGGGCTAGAGACAGGACTGGCCACCCTCCCCATTAGGGGATGGGAGAGGGGGGTCCCCTATAGCCCAGGGGCCCCCCTTCTCCTCCACAATAAAACCCATATGGAATAGGAACAGGCAAGGAAGCCCCTCCATGGGGCAGCCAGGAATGCCCTAAATCCATGAACCCCTATGGCATAGGAAAGTGAGGTGTTGCTACCCCATTATAAGGCAGGGGGGCAGCAAGGACACCTATAGAATTGGGGGTGTCATTCCCCCCCTCTTATAAAACAGGAGGGTAACAGGTGCCCTGCAGGTGATAAGGGATATGGATATCACCCTGCAGGTGATAAGGGGATGTCCCCCTTTTAAAGGCAGTGGGATGAGGAGCTCCCTATGGCCTGCAGGGGCGAAATACTCATATAAAGTAAACAAATAAGTCAATTTACAATAAGTCAATTTACAATAAGTAAATAAGTGGCTCCCTATAGCTGGGCTGGGGTCTTATATAAGACTATGGGGGGGTAGTTCCTGTTATAAGACAGGCCGGAAAGCGCCTTCTTTCCCTCCTCCGTTACAAGGCAGGAGGGTCCTCATGGGCCTGAGGCTCACGAGGGACACAAGGCGCGGGACACCGGCGGGGAGGGATCGCGGCTCCTACCGGCTGCAGGAGGCGGCCCCGCCGGGGGTGCTGTCGGCCGGTGGCGAGCGGCTGGCGCGGGCCCCGGCACTGACCCGGCTCCGCCTCCGCCGCGGCAGCTTCGGGCCCGCGGGCTCGGCCTCCATGGGGAGGGAAAGCGAGGATTTGAAACGGACACCGGGTAATGGCGGCGGCGGCGGCGACCGGGGCGTTTGAAAATGGCGGCGGCGGCGCCCGCGACCAATCAGCGGCGCGGGAGGGGCGCGTTGCTAGGAGACGCGCGGCGGCGGCGGGAGCGGCCCCGCG
>VZSG01001425.1:0-14814 GCA_013398315.1 Nothoprocta pentlandii | reverse complement strand
TGTGGGAGAGTTAGGACCTCCAGAAAAGCCCAACGAGCCACAACTCATTGGAATCATCTGCTGGTCATCAACTTTGTCTGTGGCATTCAGGACTCTTGCTCAAAACTTCTTTACTCAGTGCAACAGGGGGACGGGTCTCTTTAACCGCAGCTTTGCAAGGCCCTTTGGAAAATTTCATTCCAGGGGCTCCCAGCCAATCCTTTTCCGTAAGAGAGAAAGGATATGAGTAGAAACGAGACGACCTCACATGGCCAAGAAGAAGTATGTCTTCTTGGCCCCTTTCTCCAGCCGTGCAGGAGGTCCCTGTGCACCACAAAGGTTCATCACAGCGATGAGTCATCTCACATCACCCATGGGAAAGGCTCCTTGCTCTAAGCAGCTGCTTAGAGTGTGGCCACTGTTGGGAGCAGGACACTGGGAGGCAGATCTGTCTCCACACCACGCTCAACCCCCTTAAAGAATATAAATCCATTTCTTTTCAAGTCTCTTTAGAACATTTTTTTTCCTTAAAGCACGTATCCATCGAATTCCAAAGCTATTAGGAGGAGCAGAGTAGAAGTCTTTGCATCTGGAGAATAAATAAAAATATATCCTTGCTCGTGCTAGAGCCTAACCCTGCTGCAAAGCCTCCTGTGCCCTGCAGCTGGTTCCTATCTGCTGCAGGGCAAGCAAAGGAGAAGCACAGCTGTGTGGCCACGGATGAGGAGATGGGGCTTTCTCCAGCCTGGCCTCATGGGACAGCTTTGAGGCAGAGGTGGTTGGGAGGTTTCTGCTGGAATTGTATCCTGCTGGAATATGTGTTTCCACTCAAACTGAGCTGTCCTGCACAAGGGGGATGGCTCCGCCAGGATTTTATATGGAAATAAAAATTGAGGACGGGAGGGGAGAAGGCACTGGAGTATCAGAATGTCCCGTTCTGATAGCCTTGACATGGAAGTTTGCAGCTTGTAACCATTTTGGGCCATTTTTTGATTTATTTTTGCTTTATGGTGGAGCATGCTAAAGGTTGCTCCCGAGGCTGAGTGCTTCTGTCGACAGCACCTCCTTAGGAGTTTCCTTTTGCTGAGAATCTAAGTGCTTTTCTGTGCAGGTTCTCCCTTCATCCAAGCAGCTCCTCTGTCTCAGGAGGATGTGTTTTCTCAGGAGGATGTGTTCGCTGACAGTGTTTGGCTGGGGGAGGATCTGTGCAGAATCAGGCTGGATGGAGAGGGAACCATGGATGGGAACTGAGAGGAGGAGTCTCCACTCATTACCTGCTTGTGTATGAAGCAGAAAGGTCTGGTGCCAAGGAATGGTATAAAACCCAGCCATGCATGGATGAAACGCACATGGAGAAATGCTAGAGATGGGCAGGCCAAAACTTGGATAAATCATTGCTGGTTATCAGTAACAGACGCTGTTGGGGCCTCTCTACATGGTACATCAAGGACAACCACTATCAGAATCGATGCTTCAACATTAGCCCTGCAGAACTTAAGGTAGGAGAATTGGAGAAAAGGTAGGAGAAGGAGAATTGGCACGAGATGGGATGAACCTAGGTCATCCTCATTGATGGGGTAAGTGGCTTTTTCTCTTTATGCCTCCAGAGGACAATGGAGCTGGATGGTGACCTGCTGGAGAAAACAGGATCTGGCTGTTGGAGGCTAATGCAGAAGATGGAGATCTCCAGGACTGTTGTGTGTGTTTGGTCAGTGCTAAACTCGCTCCAGAAGGCAACAAGTGCCTTGGGAGGGGATGGGGGTTTGGAAAGTTGGCAGCTTTTGCTCCTTAGGAAAAGGCAGAATGAGAGCCAGGGGCTGGCAGCTCACGCTAGGGAAGTTCACATCTGAAACGGGGCAAAATTAACTAGGTGAAGAATTAAACAGGGGAGCAAATTATTCCTGAAACAGTGGTTTTCGGAGTTATGGGAATCACTATTTTTTTCAGTGGAGCAAACAAACCAGGAAAACACCGAAACTTCCCACGTATTGGTTCAGCCTGAAGCTAAATGAAACTACTAAAGGTGAAGGTTTAGTGTCCTCCTCCGAGACAGCAGAGCGAAAAACAGTAACTTCTCTCTTCGGGTAATCCTTGCGCAGAGCAGGATGACCACAGACCAGCTGTCCCCTCCATCTGAGGACACTTGTCCAGCATCTCTCTTGGGACACCAGCGGCATCCTTGCGGTAAGGACTGGCTCTAGCAGGGCCAGCTGGTGCCAGCCTGCCCGGCGTGGCCAGCAATGGGAGGCCAGGGGAAGCGGAGGAGGCAATATTTAGGATGCAGGAGGAACGAGGAGGCAGCAGCTGTGGGCTCTGGCTATAAAAAGGCTGGGAGCCGCCGCGGTGGGTTGGTCTCTGTCTTCTTGCTGCAGTTCTAAATATGTCTTTTGAGCCAAGATTGCAGGCAGGTCAGAGCTGTGATGACCACACTATAACGCTCCTTCCTTTGCCTTTCCATCTCCCAAGGAAGAAGGAAATCTTGGGCTTGGAGTCTCATGGAGTTGGGGGTTGACTGAAGGGATGCCACCTGGGGAATGTGGCCCATGTTCATGGTTTCCTCTCTTGCCATGGAGGAACACATGCCTCAGAAAGAGAAGATCTTGACCAGCAGGTTCAGGGCATGCGTTTCGGGCGGTTCTTGGTTTAGGCTGGAAATTAGCAGCTTCTCTGTGCTCACAGGTCACCTTTATTCCCAGCCAGAGGTCTGGGGCCTAGGACGATGACAACTGCGTTTGTACAATGCTGGATCTAATGGAAGAATCTTGCTGAGCTCAATTAGGGGTTGATTTCCCTCACTTTCATCGCAGGCAGAGCTGTGAACCCAATCTCCTTGGCTCAGATTCCCTAAATCCATAGTATAGTCCTGAGCAGGAACAGACTAATGGTCCGATCTGCCCTAGCGTTCAACATCCAAGTGGATCCAAGCTCTTCCATAGACTCCAGCATCTCCTACAGGTCAGCTCATGTCTCTGCCCAGCAGGTCAGCAGCTTTCTCCCTGTTCCTCTGATGTTCTTACAACCACTTCGATGCATGTGGCTCCATAGTAAGAAGGTTCATTTTGCCCCCTAAAATAGCCAGTCAATTTACCAGTAATGGAAATGCTGGTTTCAGGATGGCCAAGAGGATGGGAAGTCCCAGGGAAGACCTTGAGTGGGACTGAGTGGCCAGGGCAGGGAAGGAGGAGGACCAAGTCGCAATGGTGAGGGTGAGAAAGTCTTGTACAACATCAGTGATGCCAAAGGCAGCTGTCACTGAATAACTGAGGATGGTAGGACATGTGTGGAAGATGTTAGCTCACCTTTTGCTCAAAGAACCTTACTTAGATGGGCTGTCTCGAAGTTTTGTGCAGGTGAGGTTTGAAAATATTCAAGGATGAAGCTTCCCCCATCTTCTGCTTCACGCTCCAGTGCATGACAACCTTCATGATTAACTTTTCCCCCCTAACCCCAGTCAATTTTCCCTTGCTGCTTCTTGCCCTTTGGCTGTGCATCTGCAGGAGGAGCCTGAGGAGTCTGGAGATGCCCTTACCCACCTTTGGAGAAGGTGCAGATAACCATGCAGATTCCTATGGAGTCCTAAAGGTAGATCCAGAGCTGTGCTGGTTAAGACTGGACCTACCCTGCGTTTGCAGGGTGAGGTAGGGCTGGTGCAGTGTCTTTATGCCAGCTCCTGGCATTAGGGAAAAGTGAAACCTTGGTGGCCAGCAGGTAAAGCAAGCGAAGGGACTGAGCCTTCCCACTGTGGAGATGCAAAAAGCAGCATGTTCCTGTAAAAGTCAACGTGGGCATTGAGGCAAAAGACCAAAACCAGCAGAATTAGGTGTAAAAATGGCCAAGATATAATGCATTGATGATAGGGCTTTGGATGATGGTAAGGGAAGGATTGTGCCTTCTGCATAAAGTGCGCCATAGGGAGGCACTTGGACTTCCCCAAAGTTCAATATCTGCTTTTCCTAAGCTGAACCTCCCCTGAAAAGACAAAGTGAGGAAAATGCACTGTACACAAACTGTTAAATCCCAAGAACTACCCCAGCTGGACCCTGGCAGATCAGGTCACCCCTTGCTCTGCCTGGGGATGCGAAGGAAAAGGAGCTCTGCTCCTTTAAGCTTGCAGAAAGCCTCTTTATATTCAGGTGGAGGCCAGCCTTCCTGTGCTATAAAATTGCAGGCAGAGGCAGGGGCAGCAGCTGTTTTGCTTAGATCTTAGCAAGCCTCCAGTCTCATCATGGTAAGAGCATGCCATATATTTATATTAGCCTCCCCTTAATGTATAGATTGTTTTCCAAGTGTACCGAGCCGAACGGATTGCTTGCTCTTTTCCTCTCCTTTCCTCTCGGGGCTGTTAATTCCAAGCGCTTTTCTTTAATTGCTGATTACCTTGCAGCTTATTGAATCGGTGTTTGCTCCTTATAAGGGAAAAGTGAGCGACTTGGTTGGATAAGGGAGATTTCGGTGGCCTCTCTCTGCTTTTTCCACGCTGGGGTTTGCAGCTCCTGGGATGGGACCGTGGAGTTGCAAAGGGCTCGACTCTTTTAATGCAAGTTGGGCTTAACTTTTCTGGGAGCCGGCGTATCTAGGCACACAATGGCGTGGCGTATTAAACATTAAGCTTTGATATTTCTGGCACTTTTCCATGACTTTTGCACTTTTCCACTCTCGCCCTGCCCCAGGGGAGCTGGTGCAACTTGCAGAGACCTCAGGGTTTCTTCCTTAGGAGTGAGCTGCCATGTTGCCTTTGTCTGCTGCAATCCCTTGGGATTAGATATTAAAGGAATAAAGATTCCTTCCCCCTCTCTCCCGCTCTAGGTTTTTCAGTGCATCTTTGCTCTAAGGAGTTTGCAGCTGGGAAACTTTAGTGGCTTGATCTGGTTGCTAAAAAAACCTGCAGCCCTGAATGCTGCTGGTTAATCTTGCTGAAACTTTTCTCAAGGAATAGCCCAACTGTCACCTTATTTTGAATGCAAAAGAGTAATTCTTTGGGAAAAAATCTGATGGTGTCCCTTTGCATGTTGCAAACGGGCGAAAACTTCAAAGTAGTTTTTGGCAAACCAGCTTTTGAACTCTTTTCTTTTTATCTGGGGCTTCGAGCGTCCGCCTCGGCGATAAAACGGTTAACCATTTCCATGGTATTTCCATTGGGAAAATCAGCTGGACAACAATAGGCTGCCTATAGCCAGAGTCCGCAAAACGCGCTCCGTCTTGATACGAAATACAAATGTTGGAGATTTAAGGGATTAAAAAAAAATAAAACCCTTCCAAGTGTATTTGCGAAGGGGAGAAAGCTGCATAGCGTGAGCCGTGCTTTCCTCCTGCTGTTCCTGCAGGCCCCCTTTGCTTTTCCCCATATTTTTTTTTCCGTTCCCTCTGGGCTGGACGTGCCAGTGGCCCCTTGGAGCAGGTGCTGGGCCCGGGGAGCTGGGAGAGGACGGAGCAGCTGTCCCGGCGAGCGCCGTGGTGACCCTCGTGCTCCGTGGCCAGGAGCTATTGCAACCATTCTTTGCTGGGAGGGATGGGCAAATGGCAGGCAGCATTTCCCAAATAGTGCAAATATCAGCGTGGAGAGAGGGGACCTCTACGCCCAGCAGAACTCCAGGCTTGGATCTGGATTAAGCGGCGCTTGGCCAGCTGGGACTGTGGGAGCTGGTGCCCATTGGCACTAGCATGGAACCTGCTCATCTGCAGGGTATCTAGCTTTGCGGTGGGCAAACTGGACACACAGTGGTCACTTGGCTTGCTTGAATGGTGAGAAACGTCTTGACCCATCAATGCTTGGAGAGGGAAAGAAGGGAGAAGTTGTGTTACTTCCCTCTCCTGATGCCTCCTGCTACTGCCATGGTGCCCAAGACCACATCTAGCATCGCTTTGATGGTAGACGCCCAGCTGAAGAGGGACAGGGTGGCTTTGGCAGGTCAGTTGTGCCTCGGGTTGTGGGCGTTGAGGACGTTTCAGGCATGAGACGCCTGCTTGTTTGAGGTGGACTTCTTGGAGCTTGTTCATGGAGAACCCTGGTGCAGGGTAGGACTGGGAGGTAACTGAAGCATGGAGCAAAAAGGAGTAGGGTGAGTGGGTAGCAGCAGAGAGGAGACCTGAACCGAGCTGCCCCTCAATGCCCCAGTAAATGCCCTCCGTGCCAGGTGGGATCACAAGATGCCTCGGTTTGGGGACCCTGGGAGGCCACACTGCTGTGTGCATGGCTGGAACTGGGAGCCTCTGCTCCCATGCTGGGACGTGAGCTCTGTTGTCGCTGCAGAGGTGCTTTGATCCCGGGGTGGTGGAAGTGGCAGAGGTACCAATTATCTCCGAGGGAAGCGTTCAGCCATCAAAAGTCCCCAGAGAGGCTCCAGAAGGCGTAGGCACCTCCAGCACTGCCCTGGAGGTAGCTACAGGCTCCTGGAGGGTGACCTGGTTAAAACGGGACTCCGAGCCTCTCCTCAGGAGCTGGCCTTGTTTGGGCCCCGGGCAAATACCAGTTTCCTCCAGCCTCGTTTCCTGGTGTGACTCCCAGCTTGGCTGTGGGTTTTCCAGGTTCGGCTTCTCCCTGTTTGGTGCAGAGCTTTGCTCAGGGAGGCCTGAGCCGCCGTCTCCTGAGGACCATCCCTGCGGGACAAGGCGGAGCACGAAGGAGCCGGCAGCGCTCAGCTGCTTCCTGCCTCGGCCCCAAGCCCATCCTCTCCTTCCTTCCTCCCGTTGGGTGGAAAAGCCCTTCCTGGGGATGCTGCATGCGTGGTTGGGCCGTGTCCAGCAGTCCTGCGGATCGGACGCTGATCCCAGCTCCAGCTCCTGGCTGGAAGTTTCCTGCTTCCCTAATCATCCGCCGGTAGCGACCGGCTCCAGCGAGAGCTCTGGGGGCCAGTGCTAAGTTGCAGGATGTCTAAAAATGTCCTTAACAAGCCGTTTCCCCTTCCAGAGGGAATGCATCTCCATCCACATCGGGCAGGCTGGCGTGCAGATGGGCAACGCCTGCTGGGAGCTGTACTGCCTGGAACACGGCATCCGGGCAGACGGGACCATTCCTGGCCCCAAGCTGGCAAAACCTGTGGAGCCGGAGTCCGAACAAGTGGATTCTTCTTTTGAGACCTTCTTCTGTGAGACAGCGTCTGGGAAGCACGTGCCCCGGGCCGTGTTCATAGACTTGGAGCCCACTGTCATTGGTAATAGTGGGGCAGATGGGGGTTGTGGCATCTTCTTCCTTGGCTCATGAGCCTCTTGTTGCTGCCTGTATTGCCTGGCTTCTCTCTTTGCTCTGTTGAAACATCTCCAGCCATCAGAAGCTGGGTGGGTTTTGCAGTTCCAAGTGGACCTGTGAGTGATGGAGCCATTGCTCTTGCCACATAGTCTTGTCTTCAGCTGATCCCTCAATTTAGGAGGGACCTGCTGTCTTGAGCAGAATCCTTAGCAGGTGTCAAGTTTATTGGGTTTATTAAGCATAGTTGGCTCTGGGCTGAATTATGTGGGTCCGTGACCTAATCTGGAGCTTCTGGCTTTAAAGCTACCTCTGAAGCACCTCTGGGTGTGTAGGTGCCACCAGTTCCATGGTTCTGTGGAAAATGGGTGTCTTGCTATTGCCAGCTTTGTACTTCCTCTTCCAAAGGGAGCGAAGCTGGACTTCATTAATGGTCTCTGTAAGCGTGACTTAATCATGGCATTTTAATTTGATTTGGAATATCTTCCTAGAAAACAAATTCTTTTGCTCAAAAACCTGGAAGAAACAACTCCCTGGCACCTGCTTCCATATTAACCTGCTCCTGCCTCCTAGGCTTCTCCTGGGGGTGAACGTGTCTGCTTCTATCTTGCTGTCTAGGATGTGTGACTCATTATTTCATTTAATGGAAGGAATGCAGACTTTTGTTTTGGTTCCACTTAATTTCTAGGCACCCAATCAAGGCATTAAACCGGGAATCTGAGTGAGCCAGCAGAATATGAAACGTATCCAGCGTTGAGGTTGAGTGGATCTAATGACTCTTTGGAGGTGTCTATCAACCTCAATGACTGGGCAGAGCCCAGAGAAACTGCTCCTAATGCCTGTATTCATTAGATGCCTGGAGCTTGGTGGGATAAGTCTAGCTGAAATGTCAATACAGGAGGTATCCTGTCTCCTCTTCAGTATGCCATAGAGCAGGTGGTGGATGTAGGGCTCCCAGAAACCTCAAGATGCTCTCCAACAAGCAGAAGCACAAATTACATACGATAAAGTTACAGATCTTTATGAACTAAATAAGATTAGGATCTCAAGCTGGCAGCTGGGAGAAGGTGGAGGAGGTAATGAACTTGATAACCAGTCTGGACAGTGTTTTCCTATTCCCTTCTATTACCCCCAGTCTAATTAACCGCACCATGACCATCAATTTGTTTGTCATCTCCTTTTGCATGGGTTCCTGAGGGATTTCTGAGTTCTGTTTGTTAGCGTGGCAGAGTAACTGCTGTTGTCCATGACTGCTCCTCCTTGTAGATGAGATTCGGACTGGGACCTACCACGGGCTCTTCCACCCGGAGCAGCTCATCAGTGGCAAGGAAGACGCTGCCAACAACTACGCCCGCGGCCACTACACCATTGGGAAGGAGATCATTGACACCGTTCTCAGCAGAATTCGTAAAATGGTAAGGGGGAAAAGAAGGCATTTTCCTTAAAATTGCCAATCATGGATAATGCAATTAAATTGGGGGTTAATAACTGGATTAAAAAAAAAAAAAAAAGGGTGGGGGACAAAATTCCTCTCTCTGACCTCAAGAGCTGTTGCTGCCATCATTAGATTTGGGGTTTGGTAAAGAAAAGAGTTCTTATGAAACTATTATATCTGTGCTTAAAGCAACAGTCATTGCGTATCAAAGTTGTGGGCTGGAGCAAGAAAACACTAGACCTAAAAGAAGGAAGAAAGTGACTTTTGACCATAGGGAAGCCACACTCCGATTATGCAAACTTAGATTTGCATTCATTAATTCTAAATGGATGATTGCTATCCAGGTTTGATAGGTGTGAAGGTAGTTTGTTGGGGGAAAGTCAGTGAAACGCATCAGGAGCATCACTTGGAGATCCAGGAATGACAGGATACCTCCCGTCGCTTCTCAGGTGCTGGGAGATGAATTGAGCAGCTTGCCCAGAGATTCCATCTGGCCATGCACAACAACCTAGGGTAGCGCAAAGGAAGTCCTTTGGTTGATTAGCATATGTCTAAACTAAAGATGGTTAGTAGGGCAATTTAGTGAGTGAATCTACCCTTTGAAAGAAAATGGTTGGAATTCGTGGCTTTGCTCACATGATTCTCTTCTGATTAATAAGTTCTCCAAACATATTTTTCTTCTGAATTACTTTGTTTCCTCACTCCATTCTTCGACAGAGATAAATTAATATGCATTATTCTGCTGCAGGCTGACCAGTGTAGTGGTCTCCAAGGGTTCCTGGTCTTCCACAGCTTTGGGGGAGGCACGGGCTCGGGCTTCACCTCCCTGCTCATGGAGCGGCTCTCTGTGGAGTACAGCAAGAAGTCCAAGCTGGAGTTCTCTGTGTACCCAGCGCCACGGGTGTCCACGGCTGTGGTGGAGCCCTACAACTCCATCCTCACCACCCACACCACCCTGGAGCACTCGGACTGCTCCTTCATGGTGGACAACGAGGCCATCTATGACATCTGCAACCGCAACCTGGACATTGAGCGTCCCACCTACACCAACCTCAACAGGCTGATTGGGCAGATAGTTTCATCTGTCACTGCCTCGTTGAGATTTAATGGGGCCTTGAATGTCGACTTGATTGAATTCCAGACGAACCTGGTGCCTTACCCGCGGATCCACTTCCCGCTCACCACCTATGCTCCCATCATCTCGTCGGAGAAGGCCTACCACGAGCAGCTGTCGGTGCCGGAGATCACCAACGCTTGCTTTGAGTTCTCCAACCAGATGGTGAAATGCGACCCGCGCCGGGGCAAGTACATGGCCTGCTGCCTGCTGTACCGCGGCGACGTGGTGCCCAAGGACGTGAACGCGGCCATCGCCGCCATCAAAACGCGGCGCTCCATCCAGTTTGTGGACTGGTGCCCCACGGGCTTCAAGGTGGGCATCAACTACCAGCCGCCCACGGTGGTGCCCGGCGGGGACCTGGCCAAGGTGCAGCGCGCCGTGTGCATGCTGAGCAACACGACGGCCATCGCGGAGGCCTGGGCCCGCCTGGACCACAAGTTTGACCTGATGTATGCCAAGCGAGCCTTCGTGCACTGGTACGTGGGGGAGGGCATGGAGGAGGGCGAGTTCTCGGAGGCCAGGGAAGACCTGGCAGCCCTGGAGAAGGACTACGAGGAGGTTGGAAGGGACTCGGCTGATGGTGAAGAAGAAGAAGAAGCTGATGAGGATGAGTACTAACAAACTCCTGCCTCTTTTTGAAGAAGTGAAACCTCAGATCAAATAGATACTGTCATCCGACTAAACTGGTCCCAAGTGCCTGGAGGTGCCACAGGATTGTCCTGAACCGCAACGCTACTGTTTGACGTATTATTCCTTTCCTGCTTGCATAGTCTGCGTGCTCATTACGCACTTCTAGCATGGGTGTCTTGAGCTTTATCACGCTGCTGCGTATCCAAGAGTGAAGCTGAATAGGTGCCTGGCTTTGGGTTGGGGTCATATTCTGCTTGGGAAGAGGCTCCTGGTCATCCAGGGCAATGTTGCAAGCTGCCTGCTTTGGTTTAAGTGACAGATTTTTGCTCTGGCTCTTACTGCAAAAGCACCTTTTTTAATTAGGAACGTACCAGCACACTTCTATGCAACTGTCTTTTGTATTTGAATAAAGACATTTTTTTTCTCTGAAGTCTCTGGCTTTAATCTAGATTTTTCTTTACAGTTCATCAGCACTTGCCCTTTCTCTAGGATAGCATTTGAAGATGTGCTTCTGGCTAGGCCAACACTGAGGATCCCAGAGCAGCGTTATTGCTGTGAAGGAATTGTCCACTTTTGTGCAGGGTCTTGTCTGGCTCAAGCTAGGTGCTGTTCGTGGATGTCTGGATGCTAGTTTGGAGTGGGCAGGGCACCAAAGAATCCTTGAGGGTGGAAGGGAGCCCTGGAGATCATGGTGTCCAACCCCCTTGCATGAGGAGGTCATTTAGAGCATGTTGTTCTGGATCATGTCCAGGTGGAACGTGAAGGGGTTCTCCTTCCAGAGAAGGAGATTGATGCCTTTGTCAGGAGCACCTTCCTGGTGGGTGTCTGTCACCTCAGTGTCTCTGGTGAAGTATGGAGGGGATGGCCTGGCTCTGCCTGAGTGGATCCTGGTGCCTAGGGCAGCAGGGTGGCTCTGAGCAAAGACTCTTGTGGGCTCTGCAGCTGCTGGCAACACAAAACCCCCAGGTCCCTGCACAGGGTGGGGCAGATGTTCACCAAGCACTGTCATGGTCCAAGAAGGAAAAGCCATGAAATAACTGGTGCCATGATAGACTTAGGAACACTCCCTTGCTCAGCTGAGACTCTGGGCTCTCCTCAAGAGAGGGCAGAATAGCCTTAGGGCAATAGGGCAATAGCCTTAGAGGCAGAACCACAGCCCTCTGTCTACTCTTTATTCCAAGGCCCAGCCTGGATCTGCCTGTGCTTGATGGCACATAAAGAGAAACAGAGAGAGAGCTCTTGCTCTGGTCTTTAAGATAAGGTGATGCTTTCAGGCTTCTGGAGTCTCAAGATGACCACCACCCTTTTCCCTGGTGGTTGGAGTGACACAGGAGATGTTCTTCAGGGTGATGCATTGGTTGGTGCCTGGGGAAGGTTAGAGGGTTGTGAAGATGCAGCAGCATTAATGTGCCTGGGGGATGCTGGAAGGAGCCACAGCTCCATGTTGGCTGCTGATTGCTTCAAAAGCCAGGAGGACTTTTTAACAGCAGGATCTGGGAGCAGGTTGAGTCTTAGGAACATCCCTTATGCTAAAACATGGGGCCTGTCCCACAGCTCACCTGGCTCTTGTGGCTCCCCTCTGGGGCTGGTCCTAGCAGATGCGTGGGAAGCAGCTCCTGCCCCATGTGATGGGTTCTCTCCTTCAACTCCAGCTCTGTAGTGGTGGATGCCATGGAGGCAGGGGTATACCTGGTGTCCCTCCACCACAGGGCACGCTCAACCCAAAGCTGCTGGGCTGAGCCCATCTCTTCTCGCCCACCCCAGGCAGTTGCCTTTCCAACCCCCTGATTCCTGGAGACCCAGCCAAGCCATCTCCTGAGCTGCCAGCTGGCTGTGCCTACAGCATATCCCATAGCACTGATGTTAACCCTCACAGGGTGATTGCCCCATTTGGAGCTGTTCATGACTCAACCACCCTTACTAGACGTACAAGGACTTCTGCCTCCATCTCCATGCTCAACATCCAGGGATCTTTCCAGTCATGGGCTCCAGAGCTGCCACCTTTCCATGGTGGCTCAACTTTCCACAGGTGGCTGGAGCTGGAAGCCCTTGGTTAAATCCCCAGAAAATGTGAGTGCAGTAGAGTCTCCTCAGGGTGGACACAGAATGAGTATTGCTTGGAGGGAAGGAACGTGATCCCCGTGCTCTGGCAGCTTGGAAAGCCATCAGCACATTGCTGGGGCTGATGTAATTTAAACAGTCATTTATTGCTGAACTCCATTCCTTTGGCACGTGCATCAGCGCAGCCCTGCTCCAGCACCTCCCACAAACACAACTTAGTTAGGGAGCCAAAGGAAAGGTTTTCCTTGGGAGAAGGGAAGAGCGATCCCTCCTTGATGGTCACAGAGGAGGCCTTGTCCCCTCTCCACATCCCACAGCCTCTCTGCTCCCCAAAGCAGGGCCTGCTGCAGCTGAACTTCTCCTGCCCGCTGCCACAGCAAGGCTGGGCCTAGGGGTGAGCTCTGCAAACAGTGACACACGGGGCAGCCCACAGGAGCAGGGGGTTGGGGATGTCACTGTCATCCCCTCTGGGCTGAGCTTAGCGCAGTCATACTCTAAGATAGAAGGGAAGCTGCTGCGCTTTCAAGGCTGTGAACAGAGGTTTCTGATGCTCATGAGATCCACTAGAGCCCTTCTAGCCCTTGTCTCCTGCAAGGAGGCAGAAGAACACATGCTGCTCCAGTCCTGGACCAAAAAAGCAAGGGCAACTGAAGGGCCAAGTTCCAGTCTAGCTGAGCCTTGCTGTGCTCCTGGCCCAACACTAAGCAGGGAAGGCACCTGCCCAAGTTGTCTGCACCTGGCTGGAGCCTCTTGTTTCTGGGGAAATGCTGGGGAAAGTGTAGACATCTCATGGGGGGTCTTCAACATCTGAAGCAGCCCTTTCCAGTGAGGTGTGCTCAAGTGCCACCACAAAGCTGCACTGGGAGGAACCAGAAGTCTCAAGGGAGACTCAAGGGAGACCCTCAGGAACATCTTCTCTCTCCTATAGTCTCTGCACCACCAGCCACCCTGCTCTGCACAGCCCAGCTCCCCGAGGCCAAGGGCAGCTCAAGGTGAGCCAGCCCCTGGGAGCTCTGTTGACCTTGGGAGACTGCCACCCCCAGGAGCCAGCTGAGTAATGGCAAGTGCAGACAGGCTTTAATTTATAAGGATCCCCCCCACCCTTGCCTCAGGTTGTTTAAACTTTCTTCCAGTTTAACCCAGAGCCAACGCTGTCAGCCTTTCAATTACAGGCTGACACCAGATCCAGAGTCTCTGCTGCATCTCAGCCAGCTCATTTTCCTGGAGCACTTGCTGGGAAGGAAACTCCCAGATGGAGAAATAACCTGTTCCAGTTCATGGAGCAGACCTGCAAAAATTGAGTTAAACTCCCCTTTTTCAGCTCATTAGCCCTTTGCATGGATCCATGCATCCTGCGCTGGAGAAGTCCTACCTCAGGCTAATTGAGTAGCATAAGAAAAAAACTAATTAGGAGACCACTCCTTGCTTTAGAGCCGGGAGCAGACTTGGCTATGGGTCACGGGATTTTACAGGGGGCTGACAGACAGCTCGAGGATTCAAATCCCCCTTTCCAGACTCCAATGAGACTTCCAGGCAGGCTGAGCCCAGGCAGCCCTACATGGATCGCTTTAGCAGGGCTCCGGGCAGGGAGGGGATGGGAGAAACCCGATCCCGCTCCCTGCTCTGTCTCAGAGCCGCCAGCTGCATGGAAAACCCAGAGCTGACGGCACGAGAGGCCAGGGGCAGCCAGAGCCCCAGCATGGGACAGGCCCTGGCTGCTCATTTTGACACTGGTCCCCCAGAGCAGACGGGACACATCATGATAAGCCACCCTAGATCACAGGATTCCTCCCAGTCTGGGACTATCTGCTCACAGACGGGTTGCTACAGCCACAGAGTGGCCAGAAAAGCCCAAGAGTAGGATTAAAGTGGTCATCAAAATGTGGGAACCCCAAGGGTCAGGGTGGTGGAACACCAAGACAGGAGAAGCAGAGGCTCTGCTGGACACCATATATTTGACAAATTTTCATTTATACATACATAAGCTGTGAACCACAAACCAAGCCAGAGCTTCCAAGCCATATTTAGTTAGACAGAGCCTGCAATTCTCTTCCCTGGAAGGAATTGCAAAACCAGAATATCAGATGCTTTATAACCCAACTGCCTTTCCAGAGATAAAGACTTACTCCTCCTCCGCAAAGTCCCTTCCAACCTCCTCGTAGTCCTTCTCCAGGGCTGCCAGGTCTTCCCTGGCCTCCGAGAACTCGCCCTCCTCCATGCCCTCCCCTACGTACCAGTGCACGAAGGCTCGCTTGGCGTACATCAGGTCAAACTTGTGGTCCAGGCGGGCCCAGGCCTCCGCGATGGCCGTCGTGTTGCTCAGCATGCACACGGCGCGCTGCACCTTGGCCAGGTCCCCGCCGGGCACCACCGTGGGCGGCTGGTAGTTGATGCCCACCTTGAAGCCCG
>VZSG01001424.1:59359-70444 GCA_013398315.1 Nothoprocta pentlandii | reverse complement strand
GGCCCCTGAGCGCGCCGCGGCGCCGGGCGAACCGCGCCTTCGTACCCGCACACGGGAAATTACATTAACTGGGTATTTATTGACCATGTTTCGGAACAAATATATATATTATATATAATTTGTATATAAGGATAGCTTTGATTTTTTTTGGAGGGGCAGCTCCGGGTGTTTGCATTTCTGGCCTTATTCCTCTCGTGGCGCGGAGAATAAAGCGTTTTTCCCCCCTCAGCGTTTTTCCCCCCTCAGCGTTTTTCCCGCTGCTCCGCAGCCAGGGGCTCCAAAATCGCGCGCAGGGGAGGGCGCAGCGGGACCAAGGGGTAACTCAGAGCCCCCCCCGGCCCTGGCCATGGTGCTGAACCCCTCCCCCCCAAACACCCACCTCGATTTGGGGATGCTGCGCGTGCCCGTCCTGCACAACGGGCGTTTGGGGGGCCAAAATTGCCAAGAGGAGCTGCACGGGCAGCAGGTGGAGGGCTCGGAGATCTTGGATGCCTCCGGTCTTCCAGTCATGGGACTCCACTCTGGGCCAAGGGAAGGGGTGGATTTACTCCCTCTGGAGAACTAGTGACTTCTTTAGGGGCCTGAATGAGCTTTTTTTTTCCAACCTCCCCCCTTTTGCCTCCACATTATTAGGTTAATCATTGCTCGGACGGGTTGCTATGGTTTTGGCAAACCCATGGAAACTTGATAATGAAGACTGAAAGACGCCGCTGACATTTATCTTTCCTCCGCATTGGGTGCTCAGCAGTCCCGTTTCCCTTGGCAGGGACATCCCGGTGCCCGAGGTCCCTACCCTCCAAAAATGGGGATTCTTTCACACAGCCAGGGCTCAGAATGGTGCCTTCACCCCTCTCCCAGCCATAATGACCATCCCAAGAGCTCCTGATGGGGCTTTAAACTCTGTCCGCTCATTCATCGTGCACAGAGCATGAAAATCCAGCTCATTTGCTCATTTGTTGCCATTCCCGGTGCGAGTGACCACACAGGGGCTGCCACCATGGTCACAAATTCGTCGCTTTTCACCTCTTCATTTGTCCCGCTGCTCCTGGTGTCACTTGCCAAGGTCCCCCCTGCATCACCGCCACAAAGGCCGGCTGGGAAGCTCCATAGAGCCCCATTACCCCCTCTTAAGCTGATATGAAACAAAAGGAGCCAGAGCCGAAAGGAGATCACAGGGGGAAAAAAAGGCCAAATCGGTGAATATCGATACCCATCCCTGGGCTAGACGATGTCCCACTTGGGCTGGTTGATGTTGCTTTGTCCTGGAGGAGGAGGAACATGGGCTGCATCGTGACACCTTCCTCCATCCTCCTCCACCCGCAGGTGCTCAGCGCCCCGGGATGGGCTGGGAATTTGGGAAGCGCCCTTGCTCCGGGCTTTGTGCCCCATGGTTCCTGCCTGCCCGCGGGACAGCGGGAAGATTAATGAAGCAGGTGCTGTGCTCCCGGGCCCTGATAAGCTGTGGGGCCGAGATAGCGCTCGGTCAATACGCGGTTCCCGCTGGCACACGGTGGCCACCTGGAGCGGCGGAAGCCACCGGAGCGGGACGCGGAGCTCCGGGGGTGGCAGCAGGAGTGCACAGGCAGCACCTCCATGTACACAGCGGTGTCCCAGCCTTGGCAGCATCCTTGGGGAATATCTTGTCCCCTGGACAAGCAGGACGCGAGCCGGGCTCCCTGCGGAGCTGGAAGGCGCACGAGGTCCCTCTGCAAAAGCCCGCGGGTGGCAGCAGCTTCTGCCTTTTCCCAAAGGCTCCTCATCCAGCTGGTGCAAGAGGGCCCGGCGCTGCGGGAGCTCCTTGCTCTTTGGGGCTGGATATCTATTTAGGGATCTCCTTGGAGGGATGCTTGGAAATACCCGCTGCAGCCCTGCAAGGGGCTCCCGGCCTCGTGGGCAGCCCCGGAGCAGCTGCAAGGCCACCGGGGCCCTGCTCATCATCCATCTCCCCCCTGCCCCATTGCTGTGTTTCACCTCCTGTGGCGGGGTTAAAAATTAATGCACCTGGTTGCTGGCCCGCGCCGAGCGGGTTTGCTGGAGCCACCAGCGAGCAGCATCTCCGCTCTCCAGAGCGGCAAGGAGAGCCCACTCCTAATTCCTGGTGCTTTTCCTGCATCTTCCTGGGCTTTATTAACCATGGCCAGGCTGTGGGGTGGTGAGGCTGCACACAGGGACATGGGGACCCAGTAAATGCCCCCAAACTGTGGGCACGAGGGGAGCCCAGGTGGCCAGGGCTGTCCCCCGCTGAGGGCAGGACGCACGTGGGATGAGTTAGCGCCCCACACACCCAAACTCCTGAAATCGCCCTTTTCCTCCTTTTTTTCTTTAAGTTTTCCCTTGCTTTTGAAGTGCTCGCCGTGCCCCAGGTGCCCTGCGTTGGAAGCGCTAACGTAGAGGGCTGGTCAAGGGCTTAAAAGAAGAGGAAAAGGAGAAGATGGAAGGAGCTTTGTGGGAAGATGGGGATGCAGCTGGAGCTCTGTGAGTGCTGCTTATTGTATTTTAAAGGAAATTTGGCTTTTATTTCTCTTTTCCTTTCCCTCCAGCGCACGGGGCGGTGCTGTGAGGCTCAGCGAGCGGATCCCGCAGCGCTCCGGCTCCTTTCCCATGGTGCCGGGGCTGTCCCGGCTCGCGCGGAGCTGCCGGGACAGGTGCAGCGCGGAAGCGCCATATGTCGACCGGCCTCGAGGAGCCTCTATCTTCCCGGCCGCGTTTAATGCATCTTTGTAGGGACACTAATTCCTCAAGTGTCCGCGCCGGGGTTGACTTTTAGTGTGTTTGCCCAGGCAGGCTGCCAGCCAGCGGCTCCGCGGCCGCGGTGTTTGTTAGCACCGCAGTAAATCACGGTGCCTCTTTAGGCCTGGCCTTTCTCCTGACAAAGCGGCCAACAGGGAAAGAAAGGGAAGAATCCACAACAAAATGCAAAGGGCTTTTTTTTTTTTTTTTTTTTTTTTTTTTTTTTTTATCCCAAAGAAAGATGTGCGTGCCCAAGGAAGCAGATGGGGGATGATGAGTTGAGTGTTGAGCCTGGCTCTGCTATTTGCTGTCCTAGCATGGGGTGTCCCGGGGGTAAATGTGGTCCCGGGGGGGATGTCAACGTGCCGGGATCCCTTCTCAATGAGGGATGGAGTCCTGGAGCTGCTGGAAAGCTGGACTGGCCACAGAGGACAGTGGTTGACCTTGTGCTTGGCCCATGCAGTGTGGGGTAAGATTAATGTGTCTCCAAAAGGAGAACGTGGCCAGAACTACTCCTTAAATGAGCTTTTAGTGCTCGTCTGTCTTCCCCCTTTCTTTTCTTGTTGCCTGGGGTCATTTATCTTACTGCACACTAAAGCAAGATGGGAAAAGCCCGTGAGGAAATGTGAGGGATGTGGAGGAAATGTGAGGGGAAGAGAAAGGGATTTGTGGCCCCTGGTAGGAAATCTTGGAGCTGCCAGCTGAGCTAGGCAGAGGAACGTGAGAAGCCTCACTTGGAAACGCTTCCTTTCCCGGAGGAGTTATTGCTATTCCCAAAAAACAGAAGCTGTCCAAGTAGGAGAGCTCCTGGATACTTATCCAAACAGCCTCTGGGCCGTTCTTCTACCCCAGGAGCTAACATGGAGCCATCTCTACATCACTGACCCAAGAGGAGATAGGACCTTTCCCATGGAGGTGACCGAGGTCTCTGTGTCCAGGTAGACCCTGGTCCCCAACAAGGGCAATCCCGTCCCATGCTGGTGCTCCAGGGCCTCCCGTGAGCCCAGTTAACGAGCGGCTCTTTATTTCTCCCCTCCGGCCTCCTGTCTCCCGTCCTTTCCCCGGCTTATTTATGGAGCTCTCCTTTCAGCGCCTGAACGTGGCCATTATGCGGGACTCCCTTCCCGGGCCAGGCCATCCATCTGGGGCCGGCGCGATGCGCGACCCTCATCATCATCACCGTGGATGTTCCCCCCGCCGCGGCAGCTGCGCCGGCCGCTGGGGGCCGCACAGAAGCCCTTTGTGCTCCGCCGCACTCCGGGCGCCCTCGGAGCGTGGAGCATCTGCCCGGGAAAGCCACCCTTCATCCCAAGGGAGAGCGGGGATTTGCGGGATACTCATGGGGTGCACGCTCAGAGCAGCAAACAGCTTCTTATTAGCAATTTTTTTGCTTTATTGGAGCAAAACTCTCCCTCCTGCTTAGAGGGACTGAGAAGACCCTGGCCAGCGAAGGTGCTGGGTGATCTTCCCACCTTGTGCTGTGCTCCCATTCTTGCCTTTTTCCTTATTTTCCTTGCTTCCAGTGGGTGGCAGTGGGTTTTGCAGGGATGGTCTGCCCCAGCCAAGCCCCTGGCGGCGCCTCGCCTGCCCGCGGTATTTTTAGGGGTGGCATTTGGCTCCGGCTCGCGCGCAAGCAGCTGGGAAGCGCCCGGCATTTCCTCTTCCCGCCAGGCGATCCCGCCGCCTGGGACGCGGGGGGCACGGGGGTTTTGGGGGGTCAGTGCAGGTGTCCCGGTTCACCCACCTGAGCACAACCCCGCGGGGCAGGGCCGGCACCGCCTTGGCTCTTGGCTGGGGAGGTTTATGAGGAGGTTGGCCCTTGGGGAGGCTGCCGGTGCCTTCTACTCTTGCTCGGAGGAAGAGGAGGGTTGTTTTTCCCTAGGGAAAGAGTGGTTGGATTCACTGTTGTTTGAGATGTCCACCCTGGGCCGTGTGTCTCCAGCGTGGCCCGCTGCTGCAAGGAGCCTCCTTGGAGGCTGCCCGTGCCAGCGTGCGCAATTCCCGCTCCGCTCCCGCATCCCTTTCCAGGAGGTGGCAGCAGCTCTATGGCTCACGGGACGAGGAGAGGGATCTGGCTGCTGGTTTCTCCGCCTCCCGCGGTCTCCGAGTGTCCCCTGGAGAGAGCAGAGGCCTGACAAACTCATGGCGGGGGACACCTGCTCCGCGCGGCGGCCTGCCTCCCCTCAGGTGGCCGCCCTCCTCCTCCTCCTCGTCGGGGCCAGTTGCCTCTGCAACACGAGCCCCAGCTGCTCCGCGCGGCCGCGGACTCCAGGGGACAGCTGGGGGCTCCCGAAATGCTGGCGCCCAAGGCACGAGCAGGGATAACCCGAGCGCCGGGGCTGCTGTGGGGAAGGGATTGTGGGGGCTCCGCTCCCCTCGGAGGGGACGCTGTGGTCGTGCTGGTGGCAGCTCTGCTGGGTCCTCCCCTTGCGCCCAGGCTGGCGGGCACGTGGCCCTTCTGGCTCCCAAACTGTCCCTTCCATCCTGGTTCCAGCCCTGGAATAGCCCAGGAGGAGACGACCCCAAGCTGCCTCCAGCACCTGCTCCCAAGGGGTCTTTTTCCATCCATAAATCCTACAAAAGCCCCTGCGAGGGCGGCCACGGCCGTGTCTTGGAGTTGGGGAGATGACCCTGTGGGCAGCTCCCCCAGCCTGAGCCAAATGCCTGTCTGATCTAACGGGTGCTGCTTTTGCTCTGGTAGCGCCCTGCCCGCATGAGCGTGGGCCCCTCATGCCGTGGGGAGAGGCGAGGGGGCCGCTGGGCGCTATCCGCGCCGTGGAACACCCCTCGCTGGGTGCTCTCTATGCCCTGGGGCTCTGCGGTGCAGGACTTGGGAAAACCCAGGAAAGCTAAACTCAGCTCGAGCTAAAAACCTGGATTTATCCTTTCTTTTCCCCAAGTTTTCTGAGCTCTGGCTCGTGCGCGGCGCCGTTCCGTGCCCGAGTGTGTCCGAACCTTCTGCCGCGGGGGGAAAGCGGCGCTCGCCTTGCCGTGGGGGACGAGCACACGCGCTTAGTTGCGGCTAGGGCTGGTTCCAGATGGCCACAAATAATCCCTGAGATGCGCGTGCATGGAGCTGAGGTGCTGCGTGCTCCACGGACACGGACCGAGTCGGGACCTTGTCTAACTTAGTGGCCTCCAGGCTGGAGAAGTCTCTCCAGCCTCAATATAAATGCAGGCTCTCCTCAAGACTAAACTTTCCTGGGAAGCATCCTGCCCAACGCTCAGCTTTGGTTTTTAAGGCTTTGCTCTAGGAGCAGGGCCCCAATATAATGGTCTGGGCAGGCTCTGAGCGAGAGGTTGGAGCAAAAACAACGTGAGGCCTCCACGTGTCTCCTGGACATGTGTCTTCCTGCTGAAGTGGGGCCGTATCTCCCGTGGTGTCCCTCACGAAGGTCCATGTTCCACCGCTGTGGAGGCTCCTGGTCCTGGAGCACCAGGAACCAAGCTCACTTGGTTCACCAGTGAACACCAGTGAACGAGTGGCCAAGTGAACTTGGTTCTCCAAGTGAGAACCAACCAGAGAACTTGGTTCACTCACTGGTGAAACAAGTGAGTTCACGTGGAGAACCAAGTTCACTTGGCCACTCAACGTGGTCAAGTTGGATGGGAGGAATGAGTCAGCCCTCTCCACACTCGCTTCCGTGTTCCCGGCCGCTATTGGGAGCAAACAGCGAGGAGTCAACATCGCCGCGGGGCCAAGTAAGGAGGGGACAATGTCGTGCTAACGGCGTCTGAGTTAAAATTAAATTGATTAAATTGGCCAACGGCAGGAAGTTGGGAATTGGGGACGGCGGCTGGTCTCCACTGCTGCATTCGCCCTGGGAAATAAAAATAATCCAGGCACAAAGCGATGAATAGGGCACTGGAAATGCCACATTACTGCATTTCCTGGCTTTTATGGCAGGGGACGAAGAAGGAAGAGTCAGCGAGGCCTTTTGTGTCCCACAGTTCAAAGTGACGGCAACGAGATCCATCCAGGTCTCTGGAGTCGGCAATGACCTCGGCCGCTTTTTCTCAGCTTTGTCACCATGTTACACGGTACAGGAGAGGTTCTTCCTTTGGGGGCAATTATTTTTGTTCCTTTACTCAAACCGTTTATTGGTCTCTTTTTGGTTCAGCTCCATTGGGACCACTGGGATGCCAGAGAAAAAGTTGTTTTTTGTGTTTTTTTTTTTCCTTTTTTTTTTTTTTTAAATGAACTCACGTTGATTGAGATGAGGAGACTTGTGAAGGTTAAAAATATTTCCAGGTCAAAAACCGACCCAGCAGCTGTTAGAAGTCCATCACTTACGCGCGCTGTCTAGACAGAAGGTCTGAAGCTCTTGCACAGTGTCAAGAGGTCTGCAAGCCACATGTGCTCCTGCAGGGTCACCTCACTTGTCCATGGCGGGGAGTATTTTAATTGTGGACTTGTTTCGTGGACTTCACGAACTGGGGCTGTGGCAGAGCATGGACTGCAGGCTTGGGACCAGAAGAAGTCAACTGAAGGGCTGAAAGGTTTTGTGAAATGCAGCCCTGTCAGGAGATGGTTAAGGGCTTCTGTTGAGCAATCGCGAGTCCTGTTGACAAATGGAGCACATCTGCCCACCAAAAGTGGTGCCTCCAGCCAGCAGCTAACCTGGGAGAAGCTTACGAGCAGCTCATGTTGTGCATGCTCATATTGACCCCCCAAAACCGAGCCAAGGGATAAGGAGGCTCCAAGCAGTGACCATCCGGCCGGGATGTTATTTTCTCCCTAAGTGTCTTGGAGTGGAGGAGAGGTTATTAAAACTGGAGCATGGCTATCCACAAACACCAGAAAGGCCTCCGGGCTGGAAATGTGGTGGGCATGCTGCAGCATTTGCTCTTTCTCTTCTGTTTTTGAAGAGCAGTCTGCGGACGCTCGGAGATTATGCTGTGAGCCGGGCGAACAAAAGAGATTAATGTGGGGCTGGTTCCTCCTTCCGCCCTCCGCCCAGGGTGGAATTTGCTACCCACCCTTGCACTAACGAAAATAACATGGTGATGGGCTGCACATAGCGCCTCTTCCTTTGTCCTAGTTGCCTTGCGGCCGCAGATGCCTCCACAGAGAGCTCCACGCACGCACATGGGCAGGGGTTTTCTTTTGCAACGCTCGGGGCTTTCTTGCCAGCATCCACAGCACAGGGCTTGCGTGCGTCCTGCTTGCTTTTATCTTCCTCCTGCCTTGGACTCTGGTGAATTGATTTGCCTATGTGCATGCATATAGGTATACACTCAATCATATACATCTCTACGCTGGTCCAGACTTTGTGAAGTTAAGGGAAAGGTCTGGGTTTTGGCCGACTCTTGTGCTCAGCGTTGGTTGAGTTGCTATTTCAGTCTGCTCGAGTCCTAAAAACAGCCCTCCTGGGCCCGGCTCTCCCTGGCCGTTGCCAGCCTCAGTCGGAGGATCTGGAGGAGCTGTGTGGCTGTAGGGGTGCTCCAGCTGGACCAAATCCTTGTTCTCCTCGAAGCTCCGTTGCTCCTGCCACCATGCCAGGGTAACAGCGTGAACAAATAGAGAAGGTGGAGCAGCTTCTGGGAGTCTTGTAATGCCAGAGGGACGAAAGCAAATGCCTCTCTACCAGGAAAAGACCAGAGTCCTCCTCTGGGTGCATGAGGAGGACCAAGGAGTCGTTATGGTAGCTCCCATCCCAGGAGAGAGCCATGCCCGGGCAGGCTGGCCCCACCATCCGAAGGACACTGGGTTACATCAGGAAGGCTCCAAGGGAGCACGAGAGGTGGATAAACCTGGTCCAGGTCACCATGGATTGAGGTTGGTCCCTGTGGATCCCACCAGGATAGAGACGTCGGCATGTGGGAACTGGGCTACCCTCGGGCCATGGCGTTGGCCACGCGAGACCTGACGCATTCTGTGGCCATTCCAGAAATGTTGCCGAGCGAGCCAAATTCCTTCCTCGGCCATGCACGCCGGCCGGCCGCGCTTTCCGCTGGCACTTGAAGGCGCATTTCTGAGGGCAACTTTTGGCCAGAAGTTTTAGCAAAAAAAAAAAAAGAAAAGAAAAGATAGGGAATTGGGAATTGCAAGTACTGTTTTGCAGAGAGGAGACAAAAAAACCCAACCAGCCCCTCAAAGTGTTGAAAAGCTTTCCACTCTTAGTTCTTTAAAGCACACAATGGCTATTGAGGGATAAAAAATAAATAGGCCGGCATATCCTCTTGGATTTATCCCAGTCCCAAAGGACTGCCTGCAGCGTTTTTATTTTATTTTTTTGGAGGGGGGAAGAAACTGTTGAGTAAACACTGTGCCCACTGTGGAAAGCTCCTGGCTGCTGAGGGTGCAGATGGGATCCTGCTTATGTGTCGCTCTCCACCTCCAGGTAATTAATGGGGACCACCTGGAAGCGTGGTGGGACACATGAGATGGGGTCTTCTGGGTGTTCCCACATAACACGGCTCTGTTTGCTCAATTCCTCGATGTGGTGCAATTTTGGTGGCCTCATGGAGGGAATCTTGGGCTTTTCCCCAGGAGGCAGGTGCCTAGGGGAGATATTCGGAGATGTTCTGGTACCAGCTGTGTTCTACACCCCGATGAAAGCTGGGCGAAAGCGTTGCTGGTGAAACCCATAACCCAGGAAAAGAAACGGGGGTGTTTCCCGTGGCCTGGAGGAAGAGGGGACATCACTTTGAGGGACCAAGGTGGGGGGTGTCCATGCTTTAATCCATTTACTGCTTTGCTGGCTCCTGTGCAAAGGCAACACATGCCAAAGGCTTGGAGGGGTCTTTAAAAGCCATTAATGTCTTGGCCTTTCCCCCTGGAAGCAGCAGGGTCCTCCGAAGGCTGCCGCCTGTTAAAAGGGCGTCACGGTGCAGCAGGAGCAGCCTCGGAGTTTAAGCAAACACTGGGTTTTGGTACAAGGTGGCCGGGGGAGGAAGGCTGGGATTGTGGGAAGGAGCGCGGCAGCCAGGCGGACGTGCCATGGAAAACAGCTTTACACTGGGAAGCCTTTTTTTTTTTTTTAAATTATGTCCCAGCAAGGATCTGGAAAACAAAATCCAAGTGGGTCTGTTGAAAGGGTTATAGCGCTGAAGAGAAAACCTCATGTCCTGCAGATGGAAAGGGAGGAAAATAAGCTCTGCGTGTGCGTGCAGGGTGCTCCAGTGATGGATGGGAGAGGGCAAGTGCTCAAAACTGCTCCATGAACCCTCCTGTAAGCCTTGGGGCTCCCTCAGTCCACGTAGTGTCGGTGTTGGCCATCTCGTGGCAACCCCATGGGCATGGGTTGAGTGGGCTGAAGGTCTGGCGGGTTGGTCTCTTCTCATCCGACGCTTCTGTTCTTTGAAATTGGGCATCCCAGAGGTGTCTGGCCATGGGTTGGGATGTTCTTGCAAAATCTGGGCAGTCTTTGCCCAGGCCTGGTCGGGAAGGTGCACGGTGGTCACCCTGTGGTTCTGGAAGCCACGGGGATGCGTGGTGTGGTCCTCAGAGCCCTTTTCCACCCAGCCTGTGGAGTGGCCATTCTTCACACCACTAAAATGCAAACTTGAGCAATGCCACCTCTGCTGGTCCTTCCCGCCCTCCTTTCCTCTCTCTTTCTCTTATTCTCCCCCAAAGGGCTCCGAGAACATGTCCCTTCCGTGGATGTCTCCTCTCCCCCGACCTCCCTGCCCTCGATTGAAGACAGATGCCAGGAAATATTTCTGCTCTACAGCTGAAGTGAAAACACATGGAGGGGGAGAGAGTCTAGGCCATGTCTACAACTTGATTGCTGTGGTCCCTGGCGGCTCGGAGCGAGGTAGGGTGAGGAGGACCGCGGTGGCAGCCTTCGGCCTCGCCGCGAAGGCGAGTGCTGACGGGCCGGCCCGGGGCTGCCTTCAAGGACAACTTGGATCTGGCTGCTCATCGCGGTCCCCTCCTGAGACCCCTGGGGTGGTTGTATAATGGAGAGCATCCCTGGGGACTTCGTGGCCCCCGAGCAATGAGTGAGAGGAGGGGACGGGTGGAAGCCAACGTGCACGGGGAGCGTGACCCGGGAAAAGCTGGAGCCGAAGGACGAGCCAAGAAGCAGCCTTCCCACCGCCGGCTTGGCCGCGAAACGCTGCTCTCGGGGCCGAGGAGAAGCTCCTTCCTGCAAGGGAAAGGGGCTGAGCTTCACGCGGGGCTGCTCGCCAGGAGGAGACCCGAGCAGCAACGTTGTCACCTGGCTTGGGGACTTGCTGTCACCCCAAAACCTCCATCTAGGGGCATAGAGGCTCCTCTGTGTCTCAGTTCAGCAGGCAGCTCTGTGAGGGGGCCTGCCCCATGCACCCACCCTGCAAGCGCCCACATTTTTGGGTTATTTTTTTCTAATTTTCGGGTTATTTTCTCTTGTTTTATTCCCCTCCCCGCTC
>VZSG01001424.1:22377-58552 GCA_013398315.1 Nothoprocta pentlandii | reverse complement strand
CAGGGGGGTCATGTCACGGGGCGGCCCCGGGCAGCCCCCGCAGCGCGGAGCCGCCGGCAGCCGCCCCGCCGCCACGGGGACGGCCGCGGACTGAAGGCGGCCCCGGCAGCCGCGACGGGAGAGATTCCCCCTTGGACTCTGCTCTCTCCTTGGATTTTTTCCCCCCCCTTTTTTCCCCCCTTTTTCCCCCTTTTTTTCCCTCACATTTCTATATTTTGAAGGGGGCCTCCCCCCTCCAGCTTGGTGGTCATCGCAGCCTCTCGCCAGGATCCCGTCGGACGCGCTCTCCTGCCCGCTCCCCATGCCTCCCGCTTGAGGCCTTATTTATTCTATTTATTCTATTTATTGCTGCTCGGGGCATGCGGGAGGAGAAGAGCTGGGAAGGCGGCGCCGGTGCCTCCGATGGGAGCTGCCCGGCGGTGGCGGCACCGTCATCGGCATCGAGCGGGCGGCCCGGCGGCGGCGCGGAGCAATGCGGCCGCCTGCCCCTGCTGCTGGGCTCGGGGCTGCCCGGCGCCTCGCTGCTCTCGCTGGCGCTCGGCCTCCTGCTCTGCTTCCGCACGGCGGAGCTGCAGTCGCGGCTCTCGCGCCTGGAGGCGCAGCGGGCGCCCGCCTGGCTCCCCGACGCCGCTATTCTGGGAAGAGTCGACCAGCTGCTCGACGAGGTCGGTGCCCTTCGCCGCGCGTGTGCAGGTCCTTCCTCCTCCCCCAGCCCCTTTTTCCTTAAAACCCATGTTTTCGCCCAAGCTTGGACCAGCGGCGGATGATGCTCCGTTGCCTGGGTCTCCGGGACAGGGTGATGGGAAGGACAGACTGACGCCGAGCATCCTCTGCTGCCCCCTTATCTTAGTGCTTTCCGCCCCCAAATCATAGGATTCCTTTTCCTCTTTCTGCATCTCCTGGTGGGTAACCCACGTTTTGTCCTGCTGCCTCCTCCCTCTCAGCTGTGGCCCGTGTTATCCACTAGCTTCTCATGCCGCCCACTCTGCTGGCAACATTAAAGATAAAACAGTGAAACTGGAGACAGAACCACCAGTATGAACAACCCCCCTGGCCCTTGAATCCCTCCTGGGGGCTCTAATAGATCATCTATTGGAGGCGCATTTCTTCTTGTGGTTGATGTTAGTGGTGGGAAATGGTTTCGCACCCTTTACTGGAGGCATCTTCGCCCTTGGGTGAAGCCCATTCCCACCCACAACGCGGGGGCCCTTGGAAGTTTTGGGGCCTGGAATGCAGGAGAAGGTCCTGCTCACATTCCCGCGTCCACCAGAGCCACCCCAACATTGCCACGCTGGCAGTGAGCAAGCCAGGCACGCGGCATCACCCGCCCTGCAAAATGATGGGTTTGCTTTGCTCGCTCTTGGCCGCTTTCCCTTGGAAAAGGCGCCTTTGGGGGAAAACTCTTCCTTTTCGCTCTCCCGAGCCAAGGCAGCTCCTGGCGTGGGGATCGGCGTGGGGCCGTCTCGCCCCCGCGCGCCGTGGTTGGCCTGGGCGCAGGTGGGGATGGGACCTGCTGTCGCCCGCGTGCCCATGTTTGACCATGAGCTGGAGAGAACCGCTCCGTGCCATCTGGAGGGCCCACGATGAGGCTGGACCGGGCCCAAGGCGCAAGCCATCCCATATCTGTGCTCTCTTGGCTGAGAGCGCAGATCAAATGCGCTTCGGGAACAGGCGGTTGTCCTCGCGTAGACCCCGTCTCCCGGCTCCAAATCGAATCAATATCCCAACATCTTGGTTGGCCACGCAACAAAAATGCCCCGATTTGCGTCTGTTTTGAGTCAGGCATGGGGTTTGGACTTATGGTGGGACGACAGATCGTGTCTAGACGGAAAAGGGAAGGCTCCCATAGGTGCTGCCTTCCTCCTTCCCAGGAAAAAACATGTTTTTTTTCTTTCTCTAAAACACATTTCCCTCCAACCGACGTGTTCTTGCAGAAGGATGTAGCATCAGGGGAATGACTTAATTTTATTTTCTGAACAAAAGTAGTTGATGGCACAACCTGTGCAAATGGTCCTCTGCGACAAGCAGGTTGAGCCTCACGTGAGCCTATTTCTCTGCAAAGGCTTGTCCTGCTACGAAATGGGTTGGAAGAGGCAACCGGGGCACGTAGCTGGCCTTGGCAGTGCTTTGCTAACGGGGAGCATCCGCGCAGCTCCGCAGCCTCTGCTGAGGGGTCTTCCCAAATCATTAACCACGAGCGATTCCCAGGCATTAATGGGTAACCGTTTGGGACTGATTTGCATTTTTTCACTAAACCACTGTTATTTTAATAGTGCCCATCAGGGCTGGCGTGGATGCCCTCCCCCAAATGCATTTCGCGTGGGACAAGGGTCAATTTTGAGCGCGTTTCCAATGAGACCAGCGGTCCCGTTCCAACGGTGGCCTCGCTCGAGCTCTGGTTCCCATGTTGGGGATGCTCCGTTGGCCGCCGCGGGCTCCGGGTTTTGTAATGCCCGTGCGAAGGGGCACATTTGGAGGCCGTTACGAAACCCCGCAGCCTGCTTCCAATCAAGCCAGCCCTGCTTGAGCACTTTGAGGACTAATGTCCCTCTCCGCTCCCAAAGCATCCGTCCCCATCCTGTCCATCCCCCCGCATCCCGCCTTCCCAAGTGTTCGCTTACGGCAGGGCTAATGAATCCTTGTGCTCTCCCTTGGCAGAGGCTGAAGCTCCACGTGCCGAGACACCGGGAGGTCCGAGACGCGCACCAGCGATGCAACTGCCCGGCAGGTAGGGATCCGAGGTGGACGTACCTGGTGGGACCTCTTGTAGAAAGGCTGCAATACTCTGTGGCCAGTCAACACCAAGTTGGGCTTTCCACGGCATGCCTGAGATATAGGACGCAAACCTGGGCATCTCATAACTGTCTGGGCACATATGTAAATATTAATATTCTGCGTAGGACAAGCAAGGGGAAAATTGGTAGATGCCCAGGTGGTCATCCTGGGCGGTCAATGAGAGAAGAGAGACGCCCAGAGGGCAAGTTTGCTGTTTACTTTAGGCGTCAACATTGAGATGGGCAAAGATCTCTTGGGAGATGCTAATGGGAACAGTTTGGGGCAGTTTGGCTTGAGGCAGCACCAAAGAGGGATGGTTAAGCTTGGGTGACTTGAGCTGCAAGCCAGGAATGCTCTTCTGCCATCTGCTCGCGTGCCCCTGGGGGAGGAGATTTGGATTCCTCGGTGCTACGCAACTGTTGGAGGCATCTCGCACGCGAGCAGCCTTGTGTTGGAGGTGCTGATGGATGTAGGGCACTTGGATGAAGTGGTCATTTGAGGTCCCGCTCGCACAACGTACAGAAATGCTATGGGCTTGCTTCATTGCGTTATGTTTCTCATCATGCTAATATCAAAAGGCTCTTTGAGGGGCATCTTCTGAAGTGGTTTTCAATACAATAAGTGGCAAACGGCTATGGAAAACCCATTTGTGAGCGGCGTTTCAGTACCCGGTGGTGAATCACGCCGCCTTCTTCATTGTCCTTCCATGCTTTTGACTGTGGAAAAGAAGTGCCCCTCACACCCAAAGCTGCCGAAATTTTGGGAGAGTTCGAGCCTGTGTGTCCAAACTGAGCAGTTGAAGAGGAAAAGGTGCCTGGTACCAGCACGGGAGACACAGACTAGGGTGGTCGGATGCTGTTTTTGTCCTTCAAGCCATACAATAGGTGCCATTAAGACTAAATTAGAAAGACAGCACAAATGGAACCTGCACTAAGGAATCCTTTTCCAGAGATGAGATGGAAACCGAGTTCAGCTCTTTCTAAATATTACCACTGTCCCGTGGATTGGAGCACGCCTCGTAGCTCCGCTCCGTTTCCAAGCTCCTGCCTAGCCTTGACATACAAATGTCAAAAAACCACAGGAATGAACATCCTCCTGGTGTTTCTGAGCCAGCTTGGAGAGGGAGGCTTGGAACATGAGTGCGGAGCAGGGGGAAACCGGGATGTGCTGACTTTGGAGGTCCTTGGAGCGTGACCTCCCGTTATCACGTGTGCGATGGATGAATCACCCGAGCACTCGACATCAGGAGTGTGATACTCACGGATCCCCTCATCCCTTGAATCTGTAGCGGGTTTTCCCATAGGAAGTAGGTGGCCTCCCGCTCTGGTGAGCTCAAGGCATCCCTGAAGGACGCCTTGGATTCAGGAGAACCGTGAAGGTCTCACGGGGGCTTGATCTGCCCATTGATCTTGCCCATCCCCAGCAAATATTGGGCGGCCACAGCCTCTCTCTACCAAATTTCCTGCTTCCCATGGCAACTAGGAAGCTATGGATGGACAGAGCTCTGATCCATGAAGCCGGGCAGGGATGGAGCAGGGATGGAGATGCCTGCAGCCGGATGATGCTCGTTCTCAACCCCGCTGCTCCTCGCCAGGAATAACCATTTATCAGCAGCCAGCACATCCCGCATCCCCATCCTCAGGAAAAGTGCAGGGCTGTGTTTCTTAGCGAGTGATAAGGAAATCTGTGCTTCCTTAGCCGGGGACGCGTCGAGCCCCCTCCGGCAGCCTCCGCATTTTATGGACCTCTCTTTATTAGACCTTCCCCATCTCCCTCCTTCGGCTCCCGTTTTCACGGTCCCTGGGTGCTTATATGTCACGTTGCTGGCTCTCTGCTCCAGCTTTCAATATCCTTTTTTTTTGTTAAAAAATAAGATATTGCTGGCGACTTCTCCTCTGCCCCCGCACGGCTTGGATCCCGCTTCCCCTCCGACGGGGCAGCAGCCCACGCTCCCGATGGCTTTTCCATGACTTTTCCATGGAAAGAGAAAGAAAGGGGAAGAGAAGGGGGGTTTTGCCCAAATCTACGGGCTCTCCCCATTGCTTTTGCCCTCGAATCCACATCTGAAACTGGCGGCACCGGCAGGCACCAGTGTTGCTGCCTCCGCAAATGTGAGGAGCATCTCCCCGGCGCACGCACCCGGAGCCAAAATTGCAGCCTAATTAAGAAACCTCCCTGGGATTCCTCTTATTTCCTGCCATTTAGCTCTGTTCCCCAAGCCGGGTGCTTTTTTGGGGGGGTTTTGTCCTTGTGGAGGATGCTGGCTCCTCGAGGGCCGCGCTTTAGGCCGGGATTTGTTTGCGTTGGGCGTCCTGCCGCCGCGTTTGTTTGCTTGCTGCAAACCACACCGCGGATTCCTCGCCGTCCGAGGGGGTGAGCAACGCCACGGGGGGAAAACAACAGCAAAAAAAGCAGCTTTCGGGGCCTGTTATCCCTCTTTTCCAAGGCTCAGCTGGCTGCAGCAGGAGGGGAGCTGGATGCACAAGGGCTTGTGCACAGGTCCGCGTTTCCCATTGCCCATAACACAGCAGCAACGTCTTGAATTGGCCGAATTATCCGCTTTTTTTCACCCATTTTGGAGGCAGGGCGGCAGCAGGGAGCTTTTTCCTGCAGCAACCCCTGCCGAGCGCGGCCTTGGGAGAGGCTTCTCTAAAAATACTGCCCTCTTCCCGCCTCGGGGCCCTTCCTTTTAGCCGGGAGGAAGAGCTGCCGGCAGCCACCTTCTAAATTTAGTTGGTTTTCCTCCAAGTTATTTTTTTTTTTGCCTGTTCCAGGAAAAAAAAACACACAGTTTGTTGCTTTTCCATTCGTTTTGCTGTCTTTTTTTTTTTTGTGAGATTACATAGGAGTCCCTTGCTACCTTTAAACCCGGCAATCTTTATGAAATATGTGCAATGAGAGAAAGATTTTTGGCTTCCTATGTGGCTGAGGACCTGGCAAGTGTCCCCGGCATCCTGGCTAGGAGATGACCCAGCCTGTGGTGGATGTGCCAGGGTGAGGAGGAGGAGGCAGCGACAAGAATTTGGGGAGGAAGAAGGCAAGATGGAGCAAACGGCGGAGAGGGGCGATGCAGCGAGGCTTGGGCACGAAAGCAGTGTTTAGAGCCCTTAATTATTAAGCTCAGCCTGCAATTTCAAAAATGACATAGGAAAGCAAGGCCCTGCCGTTTGGTGGGGGACTAAAACGCATCAGCCGCGTTTGAAGTGGACGAGGAGAGAATTTCCTGCAATGATTCCCAGCTAAAATGAGCTGGGACCTTCTGCTGCTCCCAGCGAGGGGGATTGTGTTTTCCAGCAGGAAATCACAGCCCAAGGGGTCTTATTTTCGCCCTGCCCGGCCGTGATTTATGCCGTCCTGCTGCTCCTTCCCCGTTCTGGCGTTCCTTTGGGAATACCGGGGGCTGGTGCGGGAATGATCCGGCTTCCCAACAGCTGCTGCGGCGAGCGCGGCGGCGCCGGGCAGCTCGGGGGCTCCGCTGGGGCGGCGGGGCTCGGGTGACCGGCTCAGCATCCGGGGCGCTTTTTTGGCACGGGCGGCTTCGCCAGCCTCGCCGCCCTCCGACGTTTCTGCCAGCCTTGGAAGCACCTCTCGTTGCACCGGGAATGCGGCCAAAACCGGCGCCCGTTTGGGAGGGCGGGAGGTCTGGGCTCTCAAGGGTCACCCACGGAGCGCGTCAGATCCAAAACGCTCCGGTTGGGATCTTATTTTACCCCGAAATTGGGGTAGCGCCGACCGAACCCCCCCGGCTAAGGTCACGCTCGGGCTGCTGCTGCTTTAATCAGCGTTTTGTAACTAATTGCCCGCTCCCGTTATCAATTAACGCGCTCCTGAATGTCAGGAAGTAACCGTATCTCCCGAAAGCCGCCTCCCGCCTCTGGGAAGCGGCTGGATTTCCTCACCGGGATGGATTACATGTTGACCGCGGCGCTGGGCGCGGGTGACCCGAGGAAGCAGCCAGGGCATCTCCACGTCCCCTCCTCGTCACAGGGAGGGAAATAATAATAATAAAACCCCCCTCGTTTGCAGTTTCTCGCAAGGACATCCGAGAGCCTTTTGGAAAACGCAGCTTTTCCCGGGGGTCGGGAAATGCCCTTCACCGGGGCAGGGGAGTCTCCCTGCAGCGTTAACCCCTGGTTTGGGTCGTGCAGGTGTAGGAGAGTCAATGGTCAATGCCAACGGTGGCTTCTCTCCCTTCCTCTCTTGCAGGCCCGCCTGTAAGTACCGCGCATCTGTGGTGCTCTTCCCGAGCCCCGTTCCCATCGCTTGGCAAGGACGGGGCTCTATCCCGGCACATCCCGGCCCATCGACCGCCTGCAAATCCCCAAGAGGAGCTTAGAGGAGCCAGCCGAGGCGCTGCACCACCAGCTCATTGCATTAATTGCATTTGTTAATTGCATTAATTGCATTTGTTGCATGTTGCACCGCGATTTTGAGCTAACTCGGGCTTTTTCTGTGTCTCCTGTTGCAGGGCCCCACGGGAAGGCCAGGGCTCCCGGTAAATACCTTGTTTTCCCCCATTTCTCTCCCTGTGCCGCGCTGCCTGCGTTGGTTTAATGTGAGCGGCCTCAGCACCAAATCCACCCAGGGCAAACCCTGGTGATGCCAGGAGGCACATCCATGGGGCGGGGGATATGGATCTCAGCTGCTTTTACGTGCCGGAACCCGGGATGCGATTCCCTACGGGCAGACCTCGTTTTACCTCGTTTTTCCCCCCGTTTCTCCCCAATACCCGAGCGCTCTGGCCGGGGCCGGTTGCTTTCCAATGACACCCGTTTCTGCCTTGCTCTCCAGGGGGACAAAGGCGCCATGGGCATCCCGGGACGGCCGGTAAGCCCCGAATTCCCGCTGGCTCCCGCCGTGCCGGCGGGAACGCCCTCGGGCTGGGGGTGCCACTGACGCCCGTGTCCGTCTGTCTCTCTCTTCCTCCCCCCGCTCTGTCCCTCTTGCATGGGGCTTCGACGGGGGCCGCGGGCCAGGGACTCAAGGGGCAACCCGGAGAGAAGGTGAGCGGGTCCCACGGGAAGCGCGCGGCGCTCGCCCCCCGCTGCCCCTTCTCACCGCCCGCCTTCCCGCAGGGAGCGCCCGGAGAGGCGGGAATGTCCGTCATGGGGCCCCGCGGGCCGCCCGTAAGTGCCTTTGGGGCCCTCTTCCCGAGGGAGCCCCCGCTACACCCGCGGATAAGAACATATAAACCCGTCACAACCCCCTAACCCGATGCTTTCCCTCCGTTTCGCCTCCCAGGGGCAGCCCGGCACGAGAGGATTTCCCGGCTTCCCGGTAAGGAATCCCCGCGGGAAGCGGCTCCGGGGGCCGCCTCACCCCTTCCCTCCCCTCTGCATCCCTGCGGTGTTCCTACCATTTCCCACCGTTTCCCCGCTCCCTGTTTCCCTCCTCTCTTTCCCCTCACAGGGCCCTATCGGCTTGGACGGCAAACCGGTGAGTGAGCCGGAGCGGGCGGCTTCCCGAGCATGGGAATGAGCGGGACGGGGATGAGTGGGATAGGGACAAGCGGGATGGAGACAAGTGGGATGGGGACAAGCGGGACACGCTCATCCTGAGCTGAGGCGCAACCGCTTCCTTTGCAGGGCCATCCCGGACAGAAGGGAGAGATGGTAAAAATATATATATGTGTGTGTATATGTGTATATTTTAGGTGGATCTATAACATGTGGTGGGAGGCGCACTGTGATTTTTGCATTAGGGCTCCCGGCGGTGCCGGCGGTTCCCTCGCAGCTGGCAGTTGAGCTCCTTAAATATCCTCCAGGAGCTGACTTTTCCCGTGGCCAGCCTCAATAGCAGAAGCAAAACTTGATGCAAAACTTATTTATTTAGTTATTTAGTTTATTTAATTTATTTAATTTATTTATTTTTCTGGAACCCCCCAAGCCCGGCGGCTTGCCGCTTAGCTAATAAAAGCAGAGCACGATTTTCGCCCTGGGCACCTGCTGCGTTGCTTGGGGCGATTCCTCTTGCTCTCCTAACGCTGTGTTTCCTCCAAGGGCGCCGCCGGCCCCCGGGGACACCCTGTGAGTACCCGCTCCCTTGCGTCCGCGTCTCCCCACGCTCCCTTTGGCCCTGCAAGCGTCCCGCTCCTCACCGTGCCCTAATTCCCGTGTGTGTTTTTACAGGGACCACCAGGACAGAAAGGAGAGAAGGTAACTGGAGTGGGAGAGGGGCTGAGCGCGCAGGATATGTTGGATCTGTGGGTGAAATTTTCCCTCCCCATCCCCATGTCTCGCAGGGCCAGTGCGCCGAGTACCCGCACAGGGTGAGTCGCCCGCGTCCTGGCCCCGGGATGCGTTGGGATGTGTCGGGATATGCCTGACACGCGCTGGCACTGTGCGCCGGAATGGCCCTGGACGCCCATCCCACGGAGTGGCCGGAATGCGGGATGGAGGGCGCTCGGAGCGGGGCCGCGACGCGAACAGCAGCTCGGCTGTGTTTATTTAAGCGCGAGGCTGCCGGGGGCGCTGGCCGGGGCTCCTGTCACAGCTCCGCCGTCCCCAGCCCACGGGCATCCATCCGCTTCCCGTCGCCCTCCGCCTTCGCGGGAAGGCGGCGCCGGGGCGCGCGCAGCCGCCCCACGCTCCCCGTAACGCCCCATGTCCCGCAGGAGCACCTGAGCACCACGCTCGCGGCCCTGCGCTCCAACCACATCCTCACGCTCAAGGTGCGTTGGGTGACGCTCACCTCTATCTCTCCGCTCCCCTCTTTTCTCTCTCTCTTTCTCTCTCTCTCCCTCTCCGCCCTGGCTGCTCTCTGGCTCTTGGCGCCCTCCTCGGCGCCGCCACCGCCCGGCCGCGTCTCCCGCAGCTGCTGCCTCTCCTCAATTCCGTGCGCCTGGCTCCTCCTCCGGTCATTAAGAGACGCACGTTCCAGGTAGAGCTCTGCTCCGCACGCCCGCGCTCGCCCCTACGCGCCTTGCTCTTTGCTCCTTGTTGGAGACGTCTCCAAGAGCCCCCAGCAGAGCCAGGCAGGCAGAAATGTGGCTAGGAAACAACGCAGCGAAGCCCGGTCCCTAAACTGAGCAGCAGGGCTTGGATAAGCGCGTTTAACCAAGCGTGTTTAAGCCCAGTGTGTTTAAGCGGGACACTGGGTTGCGTCTTTGTGCGAGGTCTTTGTGCAAGGTCTTTGTGCAGGAATTTGTGCAAGGTCTTTGTGCAAGGTCTTTGTGCAAACACCTCGACCTGGGCTTGCCAGGGCCAAGGCTCGTGTTTAGCTTGACGCTTCCTGCAATTGAGGTGCCTGCTCCCTGCCCCGGACCGCGCGGAATTCCCAAGGGTGAGGAAGCTGTAACCCGGCCCTGCCGGACGGATCCGGGGGACGAACCGGCCACGGCTGAGCAGTGCTGAGAAATACTCGGAGGCTAAAAATAGCCCCTGGCATGTGCTGCAGGCGCTGCCGTCTGCCCTCTCCGCTTGCGGCCCCGTGATGCCGCGGCGCTTGTGCCGCTTGCTCCCGTTTTTGGATCACTTCTGCACCCCTGGTCCTTGGGAATCTGAGGGAATGTTGTCCAAGCGGGAAGCCCGGGAGGTGCTGGCTCTGAGCGCTCTGCCCCACTCTTGGAGACCTCTCCGTGCGCTCGCCAAGCCTCGCTGCCACCCTGGGGTGCTGCTTGGGGGCTCTGCCTGCCGTAACCCCTTCTTTCCCGCCGCCGCAGGGCGAGCAGGGCCAAGCGGGAATACAAGGCCCGCCGGGACCCCCCGGCCCGCCAGGGCCCGCCGGACCCCAGGGCGCCCCAGGACAGCCCGGCCCTCCTGTAAGTACCTGCAGCAGCGGGGAAGGAGCCGCGGCGCTTCCCGCCTCGCTGCCTCCCTCACGGGGCTCTCCTTTGCGCCAGGGCAGAGCGGGCGAAGCCGGGAGGCCCGGCAGAGACGGCGAGGTGGGTACCGGGTGCAGGGAACATCCGACGGCGCGCGCTCGAGCTCCTCATCGCACCCGTCCACGCGGCGTTTGCGGGTGCTCACTGACCGCTGTGTCTGTTTTACCCGCAGGGCTCACCCGGGCCTCCCGGAGCGAAGGTGAGAGCGGCCTTGGGGTGCAGAGGGAAGGCGAGGGCAGCGGGAGGCTCCGTGGGGCCGAGCGGGTCGCCCGTGGGCTGGTAGCTCTGAGCAAAAGGCTTCTCTTGCCCCCGGCACCGCTCTGGGGCAGAGCCACGAGCACTTGGGCACGTGGGGCCAAGGTTTCCTTCTCCTTTGCCTCTTTCCCTTCGCAGGGAGACCCCGGGGCGCAGGGCTACCCTGGCAGGAAGGTAAGGGAGCCGGGGGAGCGCGCATCGGGATCGGGATCGGTGCGCGCTCTGCCCCTCTTGCTCCTCGTGCCGCTCTGCTCGCCTGGATCTCTCCTCACGCTCACCCTGCCTCTCTGTTTCCTCTCTCCTCCTCCCGGGGCAGGGCGAAAAAGGGGAGCCAGGCGTCAAGGTAGGCGTGATGAGCGCGGCTCGAGACCGCGCAGGGAAGCGGCTCCGAGCGGGGCCTCCGATGGGCTTCCCGCCCTGGAATGAAGCCCCAAAGCGGCCTCGGTTCTCCGAAGCTTGCGGACGATTAGTTGCCTCTCGCCGCTGGCTGCCAGGGGCTGGGGTTTCCTCATAAAATCTGGCGGGCTGACGCATCCAGTCCCCTCCAAGTCCGCAGCTCGGGCTGAGGTTTGGCACCGGCCCGGCCCGTCTCCCTTTCTGGATCCCTTTTACAGGCTCCTACGGTCTCCGTCCAGATGTTGTCTATTTGCTCGAAATTTACTGTACCCATCCACTTAAAACACATTACTCAACGTAGGCTGTGTTTAAAACATTACGACATTGGCAGGCGTTCCCGATAGAGCGTATTGAGTCACGCTGCGCGTTCCCAACATGAGGGGACAAGACCGGCTCTGTAATATTTTGAGCGGCATTAACAGTGACATATGTATTCCAAGCATTTAGCATGTGGCATGCAACTTAGCTGCTGGGTAGCACATTCAGGCTGTGTTTTTCCCATCTGGGTGGGTTACGAGTTAAGAAGGCTCCTTCAGGGATTAGCCAGGACGTGTTAGAGTGAGGCTCAAGGCATGTTCGCGGGGGATGTAGGCTTGGGGTTAATAGTTGACTATCGTGCAGTTGAGTTCCCGCGGGAAAATGGTGTTCCCTTAAGAAGTAGGGATGTGAAGCCCAAAGATTCCCAACTTGACATGGGGGTGATTCCATCAGGCTCAAAGGAATCGCTTCTGGTTCGTGCCAGTATCAATACAAGCAGAACTGCACCCAGAACCAACGTGTTTGGGGAGCTCCTAATTTCTTGTAGCTGTCTCAAGAGCTAGACGCTCTTGTGTTAAGCTGGTCTGGAAAAACGAAGCTGGGATACGGATCTTGGTGAGCCAAAAGGCTGGAAGAAGCCTATGTTCCACCCCTGCTCGCGTTCCCATGCTCCGTGGCAGCAGACATCTGCTCTGGCTGCGCCCACGTATGAGGACTAATCAGGCCTTGATTCACCCTCTGGAATTACCACTAAAATCAAGATGAAAACAAACACTCCGGTTATGTGGGTGAGATTCTACCCTCTTCATTCTGAGAAGCCCAGGCCAGATGCTGCAGCCGCGTTGGAGCTCAGCGCTTGGTAGAGACCCTCTTGGCTCTTGTGGCCACCATGTATTGGCCTCTTGGTCTTCTGTCAGGATCATTAGACAGCTTGCACAGGCCTTTTAGATTATAAAGCTGGCTAGTATTTTGCAAGATACTGTCAATAATCCAGATTATAGAGTGCCTTTTATCTGACATGCAGACATTCCCGCTCCACGTGCCTTCCAAGCAAAGCCTAACCCCACAGCTCGGAGCAACGGTGCTGAGCAGATTGCCCATGGAAAGCCTAGTTTTCTGTTGTAAATGAAAAATAGGGCAGCAACGCTCCACAAGGCAGGCCAGGGGTTTTGCATTACTTTTTTCCAAAGACATTTGCTCATCTCATAGTCCCTGGAGGCTGAGCAGCTCTGACCCCACATCTCGGGGAACATTGTGGCACGGGATGTGGTGGTGGGGGATAAGGAGGTTGTTCCATTCCAGCTCTATCACTTGGCTGTTTTGTGACCCCTTCTCTTTGCCAGCCTTGTCCCTGGTGGACCCTTGTCATGTGTAAGATTTGTCGTGTAGCCTCTATGTGTTGTTACTGCGGTGATCTTGCCAGAAAAGAGACCTCTTTAGCTCTTATCTCCTACCTGCGAGCACTTGTGTCACATCTGTCGCTCTCTCTTTTTCCGTGTTTCCTGCTGCGCTTCCAGGGGGAGAGAGGCCTGCCGGGGCTGCCGGGAAGACACGGCGCTAAGGTACCGTGCGGGCCACGGGGTGACGTTTCTCTGCCTGCTCTCTCCTCTCGGCTGCCCCGGTGCCCGAGTGTCTCCCGGGTTTATGTGCCTGTGTGTTGGGTGATGACTCTCTGTGGCTCTTGGCTCTTTCCGCTTCCAAAACGCAAGACGTAGCGGGGCAAAATATGCTCATTTTGCAAAAGGCAGAGTGTATTTGTCACGGGGATGGAGCGGGGAGAGCTGCTTCGTGCGAGGCTGCCCCGTGGCCTCGGGCTCTCGCGCTTTATGCCGGTGAGAGCGGCCCATCGCCGGTGTCTCCAGGGCATCAGCGTCCACGGCGTTTGGTGGATTTTGTGGCAAGCTCCGGCGCGGGGTGTGCCTTAGCCTAGAATACCAGAAAATATCATCGTCTGTGTTGGCTGCCTCTGTAAAGCCAAGGAGCGAGGAGCAGGGACCCCAGCTGTGCCGCGGCAGCCTAACCCCAGCCACCTTCCGCACTTAATCCCTCCCACGACTCTGGCCCGCGCACACTAACACCTACTGACCCCGGCGACATTCTGGAATGCGTTTTTCCCCCCCTTTTATCGCATAGAATCCCTGATGTCCATCTTCTGTCCTTGTGTTTTTTAGCTTTGTCCCCGATTTCTGTCTCAGAAAGCTGAGAGGTATGATCCCGCTGCTCCCTAGCTCCCCGCTCCTCCCCGTTTGACCTCCTCCAAGCTCTTCTCACTCCGAACTTGGCTCCTGCCCCTCTCCACTACACCCCAACCCACCTTCTAACACCGCTTCACCCCTCCCCAATCCCTCTCCCTAGAACCCCCTTGTCCCTCACGTGCGCTTTTGTTCCTGGACCCCTTCCCAGCTCCCGGCTGGCACTAACCCAGGGTGCTCAGGGAGATCTCGGAGCAGAGGGGCAATGCCCCGGCGTTGCCTTCTGTCCCCGCGGGAGCACCTGTCTCCGGGAGGCTCGGAGAGCAGGAGCAGGCTGCGTTCTCGGGCCCCGTGTTGGTGGCTTGCTCTGCCCTGCGGAACCGCCTGCACCCGGATTGCACCGCTTGGATGTTGTTGTGTCGCTCCGCGTGTTTTCTTTTAGCTATCTAATTTTCTCCCCCGCGTCGTGGTTGGCTTCTGAGCTCTCCGGCAACCGCTTGCCTGTGAGATTTGTCTTCTGTGGTGAGCGCAGAAGGAGAGGAGTAACGGGACCGAGGCCCCGTGTGTCCGGGACGCAGCGCCCTCCTGGGCGGCTGGTCCTTGCTCTGTGTCTTTGCATCCCCCCTGGGTCCGTGTCCTTGCATTCCCTCATCCTTCAGTGCTCGTGTGCTTGTCCGCCTTGGCTTGGCTCTCAGACTAAGTTGTTGGGCTCGCCTGGGGAGATCTGGTCTTCCCACCCGGGTCGAGCTTTCTGGGAAGCGGAGCCACTGCCGTAGGTGAAGCAGCCGCCCCGGGGAAAGGAGGACTTGAGCCGTGTGGCCTCGCCAGGCTTCTCCCGGGCTTTCTAAGGGGGAAGAGATGTGGATTTTTGCTTTGTAGCTCCACCTGGCTGGTAGTATCTTGTAAAGCATGTGCTCGTGCCTGCCACGTTTCCAACAAGGTCTTCTCGTCTCTCCCTCTCTGCTAGGGCGCTGCTGGCGTGGCTGCTGTGGGCATGAAGGTCAGTCTTTCCCCTCCGCCGTGCATTTGGGGCCAGGGGAGCAGGGAGCATTGAGGGGGTCAGCAGCTGCTGGAGGGGCTGGAGATACCAGTGAGGTGGGCAGTGAGAGCCAAACCCGCGCTGACCCAGCCGCTCTGGCTGATCCATCCCTTCTTTTCCTCCCCAGGGTGAGCCGGGGACTCCAGGAGAAAAGGTACCCTTGGAAAGCGTTGGCACTCCACTTGCGTTGGGCTCGTGCTCCTTCCCTCCCCAGCAAGCCCTGCAAGCCCCAGCCGAACAGTCCTTGGTGCTTAGGGATGCCAGGCAGAGAGAGGTCCTGCTGGCGACTCCCCCGGGGCCTTATCTTGCCCTTGTGTCTCTCTGAGCACTTCCAAGCCGACCCAAGCCCCACGGGTCAGAGTGAGGGCTCTCCTGCCATCACGTCCTGTGTGAGCTGTCCCGTGGTGCCTCTGGCCACCCGCTGGCCCAGCACAGAGCTCCCACGACAGGCAGAGTGCCAAAATACCCCTTTGCAGGCAGCTGGCTCGCTGGCGGGACAGCTGCTGCCTCTCGCTTGAGCCTCTCGGGGTTGTGTTACTGCTGTGTAACAGGCGCCTTCTCTGTCTCTCTTCTTCCCAACCAAGGGAGAGCCTGGAGTCCCCGGGAGGATGGGCCCCCCAGGTTTGCCGGGGAAGAGGGGGCAGCGGGTAGGACGCTGCGTGTTTGGGCTCGGTGTCCTGGTGCCCCACGAGTGGGCACCGTGTTGGGTTGCGTTGTGTTGTGTTGTGTTGTGTTGTGTTGTGTTGTGTTCCGTTGGGTTGGGTTGTGTTGCGTTGTGTTGCGTTGTGTTGCGTTGGGTTGTGTTGTGTTGCGTTGGGTTGGGTTGTGTTGGGTTGCGTTGCGTTGGGTTGGGTTGCGTTGGGTTGGATTCCTTCAAGGAATCTGCTGCTTTTGGGCAGCAGGGGCTGTTTTCCCCAGTTTCCTCTGTTCCCGTGGAGTCCTATGGGCTTTTGCACTAAGCTGCTCCTGGGGCGAGCATGCGGAGCCTGGGGTTGGGAGCAGGAGGTGTGCTTGGGTAGGTGAGGGAAAGGAGACCTGTGCCAGGATGGCACCCATGGGCAGCTCAAGCGAGGGGTCTGGATCCCTTTCCCGCTTTGCCATTTTTGGGGGATATCTCCTGAGGTGTCGCCTGGTGAAGGACCAGGCATGGCTAACGGCACGTTCTTCCCATTGCAGGGGGAGCCGGGAGTGCCCGGAGAGCGGGGACCCATGGGCCCACGGGTAGGTGACACTTTGCAAAGGCTGGAAGAGCTCCGGTCCTTCAAGGAGGGCTCTAAGGATGGTGGGAGGATGCGGATGGTCACGGAGATGGGGCCAACCCAAGCCCTTGCTGGGAGATGAATCTTTTGCAGGGCCCCAAAGGAGAGCCTGGGAAGGATGAAATGATGGACTATGATGGCAACATCAGTGAAGCTCTGCAGGTGAGGACCTGCCCCTGCCTTGTGCCATGGGGTTTTTCCGTGTCCCATGGAGTGCCAGAAACCAGGAGTGACGGAAAGTGCTCCACTGCCCTGTAGTGATGTGTTTTGTAGCCTCCTTGCTTGTCTGAATGTGTTTATTAATGGAAAACCAACCAATTACCAGCCTTGGGGAAAACCTAAGTTTTCAAATGATTTTCTTTTTTTTTTTTTTCTTTTTTTCTTTTTCTTTCAACTCCTGATATTTATTTATTTATTTTTAATTCTTTTTAGGAAATACGAACTTTGGCCCTGATGGTAAGTGCCTAGCAGAGTGGTTTGTGCTTTAAACAAGAAGCAGGGTGTTCCTCCTAGGCAGATGGCCTGTCGGTTTTGGTGCTACAAAAACATTTGCCTTAACTGCTGTGAGCTAAAGCAAGAGGGGATGACCAAAGTGAGGAGAGAGGACGCTTTGCCAAAAAGCTCCTATTGGTGACCCGGGGTGGACACTTGCTGTGGAGGGAGGTGAGGGCACCATGGTACATTGCAGTTCCCTTCACACTCAGAGGAGCTGGTTGGTTTCAAACAAAAAATAAGGCATGCCATGGGCACCACTGTGAGAATGATTCCCTTTATAGGTTATTTATTCTTTTTAGGGACCCCCAGGACTCCCAGGTGTGGCTGGGCCTCCAGGGCCACCAGGACAGAAGGTATTTGCTTGAATACCCAGGGGAAGGAAGAGCTGTTGCTGACTATCTCAGTAATGCCTCTCCATCGTCCCATGGCCAAGCAGAAGCAGCCAGAATTTCAAAGTGCCAAAATATGATTTTGTGCTTCAGGGTGAAATTGGTTTGCCGGGTCCTCCAGGCCACGACGGAGAGAAGGTGAGATGAGGTGTCTCAGTGGATTATCCTTCCCTCTGTGGTGTTGTCTGCAGTAAGAGCGCCAGTCTCTGCTTTTACAAGGTCTTGCCCAGTTGCTCTTCTCTTCTGCTCTGCATTCAAGGTTTAGCCAAGCCCTAGCCTGTAAGGAGCAGCTGGGATGGCAGGATAAATCCTTTGGAAGGGCAGCGAGAAGGGCTCTGGGGATAGGGAGGGACTCTGCTGGTCTAGTCCTCTTCTCCCCCACAAAATCCTCACTCTGTCCCATGGATATCTCCTAGGGACCACGAGGCAAACCAGGAGAAACAGGTCCCCCTGGCCCTCATGGACTGCCAGGACGGGACGGACCGCCCGGGATGAAGGGAGAACCAGGACACGTTGGAGAAAAGGGGGAGAGAGGAGAGCCAGGACAGATCGGCTTACCGGTGAGTACGTCTGGTCAGCGACGTCTCTTACGTTTGCCTGGTGCCATCCTGTGAGAAACACAAATCTGTCTTGGTCCGTAGGGTCTTGATGGCCCTACTGGAGAGAAGGGAGAACGAGGTGACCAGGGGATGCCAGGACCATCAGGATTGCCAGGTCCCTCCGGACTGCCAGGACTGACAGTAAGAGTGGAAAAGGCTGAACTTTCACACCGGGCAAAGAGAAAACAGTGCAGGGCAAAACACATGCTGGATGTTTCTCCACGTGCCGAGTGCCTCGGCAGGCTTGGACTTCTATCCAGGAGTGCCCTAGAGTCAGGATGTCCGTGATTGTGCGTGGTTGACCCATGAGCTCAGATCTACCACAGCAAGCAAGGAGCACGCAAGCTGGGCTCCTGCTCCTGGTGCTCTCCGGAGCACCTGCATGGCTAAGTCAGAGGGAATGCTACTGGTTTCCCACCCCTCCTGTGGGGAATTGTTGCTCCATGGTGTACGGATGGCTCGTGGTGGGGTCCTGATGGTGGGAGGCTCTGGAGTGTGGCTCAAGGTGACACGGCCTGTTGTGCACAGGGAGAAAAGGGAGAAGCTGGGCAGCGCGGCGAGAAAGGACATCCCGGAGAGTCGGTAGGTCGCCCTTTGTGTTTCCTTCCTGCAGTCCTGGTGGCTGGAGAGGGATGGTTGGGCAGCAGGGCCACATCCCACCCTCTTACGATGCACGACCCGCGTTGAGCGCAGGAGGCTTCATCCCGTGTGACAAGTTGCCAGCCATCCTTAGCTCCTGATGCCCTCATTTTTCCATTGTACAAGATCAATCTAGATCAGTGACTTCCATCAGGCTATGACTTCTCTCCCATTGCTTTCTAGATACCAGGTCCCCCTGGACCCCAAGGCCCCCCAGGACCTCCAGTAAGTTTTGAGCGACTCATCTGAGGAGCAAAGCACTGGGATGGATGCAGTGGGAAGTGTTTGGGGAGGATGTTGGCTGGTGGTCACCACTGGAGGCACTGTGGGGTCCAAGCAGGAATAGGCTTGGTACCAAATTTCCCAACTGCACCTCAGGGTAGGTCAGAGCTATGACGGTCTGGGGAGGTAAAGAGAGAAGGTTGCGTTAGAGCCTGAGATGAAAGGGAAGGCTGTGGAGAGACGGGATGGATGGGATTAATGGGATCAAGTGCAAAAATGGTCGTAATAGCAGGCCTGGCGTGTGTCCAGCTTGTTCTTGGCGAGAGCTCCCCATCAACGGAGCAGAACAGTACGTGAAGTGCCCTGACGCAAAGCGAAAGGCCTTTGGGCTGAGCGCGTGCATTGCTTGGTGAGCAGGGATACCTGGGGTTTAAGGCATGCCCTTAGACATTACTCAGTCTCTTATTTCTCATCCCAAACGCAGGGTCTTCAGGGCTTTCCAGGACCCAAGGTAAGGCAGTAAGACGTTGAGCAGTGATACTTCATTAAATATCCCAAACGTTGCCTTTCAGCAACAATTTTTTAGCTCTCGAGTGTGATTTTTCTTTCCATGTTGGTGAGACAACAGAAGCCTTCTGAATATCTTCTAGAGAAAGAAATGGATTGGCAGCACTCATTTTAGGATCAAGGAAAATGGTCCTTCTCTCCTGTTTTGACCCAGAGCACTGGGAAATCACTGCCCCTTGAATAGGGTCCATGCAGTGGGAAGGAAAAGCCTGTCACACATTCCCCCAAAAACCCTGAGTTCTGGCTTAAAATTTGCCAAGTCTTAAATGCTGTAAATCCTACTGGAGACCCACTCAGGAACTTCACTGTTTTTGGCGATCAGAAACTTTCTAATCTCTGTCCATGTGCACGGCTTAGCCTGCACCAATGCTTTGTCCGTAGTAAATATGAGTACACAGAGATGAAAGCAAAACCGGGTGGAAATTTTGGTGAAGTTCTGCGTTTTTCCTCCTCCATTCTCAGCAAAGCTGAGCTGAAAGCAACGAGCAGGACATTTGAGCAACGAGCAACACGGTAGCTCCTCTGGCCAGGCTTGGCACGTGCCTGCCAGCACCACCTAGGCGCTAATGAGCACAAGATACTTAAATCTTACTTAAATCTTAATGGAGCTCCTCTCGAGGTGCTGATCAGAGATGCAGTTCCTTGCCTTGCTTGTCTGTAACTGGTGTCTGGGGAGCTCGTGCAAGACGCACTCGCCTTCGGGGCGCGCGCCAAGGAAGCAGGTGGAAACAGGTGGAATTTTTTGGGATTAGCGATGGAAAAGTCCTGCGCCGATTCCTTCAGAAAGAACTTTGGGCTGACTAAAACGTTTTGGTTTTATCAAAGCCTAACATTTTGTTTCTATTGCCCTACAGCTTGCAGTCTAGAATTTTAATATATATATATATGCTATTGGAAAAAAAGGAAGATGAAAATATATTTTTTGCCCAACATTTGAAATGCGCTGCTCTGAAAGAAGCCACTTTCTTTTCGGGAAAGATCCCAGCGTGACTTTTCTGTAAATCTTTGGGACATTTGTCATTCATTTCCAAGGAATCCCCATTGCAAAACCGCCCGGCGGGATAATTTCCCCCGATTTCAGCGCGTATATTGTCATGTTTTCCGTGCCGCGGCGGCGCGCGCGGGACGGAGCAGGGCTTGTTATATAAGCGCCGAGCTTATCCTCTCCTCCCTCCTTCCTTCCTTTAGGGGGAAGTGGGCACGGATGGAGTGAAAGGAGAGAAGGGTGCCCAGGGTGAAAAAGGAGACCGAGGGCCACTGGGATTACCCGTAAGTACCCAGGAAGCGAGCGGCGCTTTGTGAGCCGTGTAAGAGGATCCCTCGCTGCGGGGCATTTGATAGGCAACGGCAAGAGAAAGAGAGGGCCCTATAAATAGCAGCACAGGCACGCTCAGGAACGTGGGGCTAAGGCCGCCGCAAAGCCCGGCTCAGCGAGGAGGTGGTCTCTGGAGAGCTCGACTCCAGCGATGAGGAGCGATGGGGCCCGCGGCGCCGCCCAGCCGCGATGCCGGTGCCCGGGTTTGCTCTCCCCGTGGGAAGCGCTGCTGGCAAAGCCCTGTCCTGTGCACGGGGTGGCTTTGTCCTTGCCGCTGGCCCGGGTGGGCTGAAATGTGCGTGCCCGTGTTTATAGCACTGCTTTGTTTTTCCACTTGTGTTTAGCATAGCAGCCACATAGGAGGGCCGGGGCACCTTTCATCCAGCCCTAGTCGCTCTGTTGAGCTGCTTCTCTCTGGCAGAAAATGCAGATTAAAAAGCTTTCCGTGTAAACCACGGCTCCCAGCAGCCTGGGTGTTACGGGGGGCAGCACAAGCGGCTCCTCGGGGCCGCGTGAGCAAAAGACGCCCCGGGTTGTGCGTCCCCATCCACCTCCGCTCCCTCTGCCGGCGGCTGCCGGAGGGCTGGACCTGCTCCGGCGCATCCCTAAGGCCTGGGAAGCTCAGAGCTCACGGAGGTTGCTTGGCACGCGTGTGTGCTTGCTGCTCCGTTCCTCTCTCCTCCCGTCTCCTGCTCGCCCCTTTCCTGTCTTTGATTAACCCTCCGTGTCTGCCCAGGGTGCCTCGGGGTTGGACGGCAGACCCGGACCGCCGGTGAGTCCCGCTTCCCCGTTCCCGCCGTGGTCTCCTCCCCAGCTTTGTCCCGTCTCTCCCACCACAGTCTCGTCTACGCTGGGAATAACCCTCTGGGGCTTAGGAACATCCGTGTGTCCTGTCCTATGAGCAAAGAGAGACAGTGGGGCGGCGTCCCATAGGGACCAACATAAGGTCCATAAGGACCTGCGTTCCATAGGGACCAACATAAATCCATAAGGACCTGCATCCCATAAGGACGCAGCGCTTGAGTGCAGTACGTGGGCAGGGAGGCAATGGGAGACACTCTCTAATGGAGAACACTCCGAGTTTCAGAGTGTCTGCACATGGCTGGATCTGCCTGAATCTGCCCTTGAGGCACAGTGACCCTTTCCTGAGCTTTTATTTGTCGTCTGCTTTAAGGATGAGCTTGGTCTGGCTTCACTTCCTCAAGCTCAAGCAAGTCATGGTGCTGCTAGGGTATTTGCCATGCCAGAAGGAGATGGCCCTTGTACCAAAGAGTCAACCAAAGGACTGCTTTTCCATGATAGCATGGCCGAGAGCCTGGTGGAGTGGCATCAATGGCAAAAAGGGAATGGGACTTGGGACTGAGTGATGCTCCCCTTCATTTGCCTCCGCGTACACATCTGCATTCCACTTGGCAGCACGGAGTCTTTCAACCTGCATGCCTGCCACCCAGTAACACAAATTCTCTCATTTTTGGCTCAGTTTATCTTTTCCTAAGGGAGCAGCTCTGTCTCACGCCTCTAAGGAGGTCCCAGAATAAAAGACAACAGCCTGATGTGTTTGTCTTCATGCCATTTCAGGGTACTCCAGGACCAATTGGGGTTTCGGGACCAGCAGGACCAAAAGGGGAAAGGGTGAGTTAGCTTCAAAACTCATTGCAACTGCCCTGCAACCTCTCTGAAGGTCACACAGCCCCTAGGTCTTTCCAAGAACTGGAATTTCACCCTCCTTAAGCACGTTAAAAAAGCAGAGGCCCAGCTGAGGGTCTTAAATATCTTGTTCCTGGGCTGTGAAAGGGATGTCTTCACTTTTCTTCTGTAACACTGCAGTGGTCCTTGCTGTGCTGTCTCCCCACATAGTGTGGGATTTTAACTATTTCTACTCTTCTGTCTCCATTTCAGGGCAGTAAAGGAGACCCTGGAGTTGCAGGACCAATGGGGCCATCAGGGCTTCCCGTAAGTACCAAGGGCCCTCAGGATTTCTGTCACTTCCAGCACCTTCCTCCTTCCATGTCTAACATCCTAAGGGGCTGCTGAAATCTGGCACTGGTGACTTGGGTAGGTAGCTCCTACAACCAAAAGTATGAGCTTGGCTTCCTAGAGGAGCATCAGGAAGGTGTGAGTAGCTCCTGAGTAGTGGTTCAGGATGCGATGGATGCAGCTGACATTGTGAAACTAGGGTTAATCTCGGTCCTCACGCCATCAAAAGAAGCTGGGAAGGGCTCGCAGGATACGTATTTTAATCAAAATTGCAGGAAAAGGTTTTTTGTTGTTTGTTTTATAGCCTAAAGCAATTGATACTGATGGGCAGGCAAACTCTTGAGCAAATTCTTACTCACTGGGCATAAAGCGAGACCTGTGTGTTTTGAAAAATGACTCGTCTCTTGCTGCTGTGTTTCAGGGTTTACAAGGTCTGCCCGGTGAGAAAGGAACCCGGGTAAGTGACCAGGCAAACCCTCTCTTTTTGGTGACTAATGTCTCTACGCGGTGGTAAAGCGGTTGATTTCTGAGCAACCTGATGATAGTAGCATGTAGTTTGGTCTGCTAAACCTTCTCATGAGTAACTTTACAAGCCTGTAACACGTAAGGTGATACCTGCAGTTCCTATCATCATCTAGGACATGCTGGTCCATCTGTCCGAAGGATGCAGAGGGATTTGTTAGTGTTTGCTGCTGCCGTAGCTCTGTTCTCACTGACACGTGGGACTTCACGGACAGTAGAGTTAGGCCAACGTGATGTGATTTGGGAAACCCTTCTTACCCGTGCAAGGATTCCCCTGAGAATCAAACGAGCTGGAGGTGGCAAATCCCGTCACCTCGCTCTTAAATTGCCCCTACAGTCTGGCCTCTACCAAATGATCTTCCAGATCTTGGAAGGTGGAAATTTGGACAGGATGAATTAAGTTCATAGATCTTAAAGGATCAGACATGAAGTCTCCTCAGGCTTTGTCCTGGATGGATGTGACCGATGGAGAGCTGGGTTCCCCTGGGGACAACCAGTCATGGGAACAGCTGCTGTTCTGTCACCTGTGTTATAAAAAGATAAATACAACCTGGGCATGTATTTAAGCACTTCGCTTTTCCATCAGGCTTTCAACAACCTGCAAGGAGTATCTTGCTTGTTAAAGCTCTGAATCTTTTTGATAACAACAGTTGAGATGTATCGTTGAACCTAATTTATATTTGCAAATATAAATGGCTGCTTCAGATTATAGTTGCTAAGGCTATAACTGTATAAATATGTCAACGTAACCCACGTATCTGCATGTATTGATATGCACGTATGCACGTATACTTTCTCTTCGTAAGACTCTGGTATCACCTGAATTTATCTGAAAATGTAAAGTTTTATGGTGCATGTGCACATGCTGTGACTTCATGATGTGAATTTATGTGATTTCTTTAAAAAATATATATATACATATATATACATATCCACATAATGAATAGCTTTCTGCCTTTACCACCTGCAATGTATTTCTGATCGTACTCTGCCCAGATGGGCAGGTTGGAAAAGCAGTAGCCAATGGGCATCTTAAACTAGGGGAGAAAGGTCCCAGTGTCGTGGTAGTTGCCAAGTTCTCCCCTTTTTTAATCATTCCATTTCTGGCTTTGCTTCTTAACTTCCTCTTTGGTGCATTCAGGCGCGTGTCGCTTGGCTTTCCTTGTGTGGCTTCCAAGTAGGCAATAACCCTAACTGAGTTTCTTGGCTTTTCCAGTTGGATTTCAGCTGGGTGCTTGCATTAGGAGAAGGGTCTCCGGCTGGCTGCAGGTGGGCCAGGGAGCCAAAGGGCTCTCCCATAAAAGCCAATGGAAAGCAGGCTGGGAAGCCCTTGGGAATCCCGATTATCCCACTGGAGAAACGAGGAGCTGCTCCATGGCGTGGCCATGGGAGCAAGCAGCCTTTGGGCAACCCAGCTGAAAAAGTGTGGTCAAAAAAAGCCGGTGCCTTCACTCTTGTTTGAATTCCTGCCTTTTTCTCTCATGTGTGTGTGTTTATGTGTGTCTTCCTTGCTCCTACAGGTCCGCCTTTGTTCCCTTTATCCCCTGCTCCTCTTCCGCCTTTCTTCCCGGTTCCTTCCTCCTCCCTGCAGAGCAACCCACGCCGCCTTTTCCTGGATTATCCTTTGTGCTCCAGCGCTTGGCTCGGGGTGATTTCTCCTCATCTCCTCTCCCATCCATTTCTCTTGCCAGCTTTTGAGTTTAACATATTATTTTTTTTTAAAAAAAAAGAGAAGAAACAGCAACCTATGCTGCCTGAATCCTTAATTCCTTTAACCTTCCCCATGAGGACCCTAAATTCAGCTCCTTGCCCAGCCGCCCCTTTCCCTGTTTTATGTTCGGCATCTTTCATCTCCCCTATGGCACGCAGCGAGCTTGGGTATAGATACCCACGGATACAGGGTAAATACCCGACTATAGGCTGCCCGTTGGGCGTTAATGAAGCCCATGACCCCAAGAGCCCATTGGCTTTAGCAATGACTAGTGTTTTTATGGCCAAACCAAGGCCAGTAGCTCCATGCAGGGCTTTTTCTTAAGAGCATCTGGAACAAACACAAGTTTTGCTCTTTTTTTAAGATATTTCCTAAATGTTTATCATGTATTTTTCTTAAGCTATCGCTGACACGTGTTTGAAATGGATGATCCTAAAGCTTTTGTATATTCTCTTTTTTTCTTGGCCCGCACTATTATTTACAGGGGGAGAGGGGCAAGAAAGGCTCTAGAGGGTCTAAAGGGGATAAGGGAGACCAAGGAGCGCCTGGATTAGATGCACCCTGCCCGTTGGTATGTTCTGCTCTCTCTGTCCTATGGGTGGCCCTGCCTTGCTGCGAGTCGCGCCTCGTCTCTGGGGTCACCAAGCGGTGTCACCAAACCCGGGTGCTCCGAGTGACACAGGGCACCGGTGCTACGGGACCCAGAAGGGAACCGAGTCTCTGCGGCTCGAGCGGGGTGTTTTCCTGCCTGGATTTGGCTATAAAGCTACACAAATGGGAATTTGGTCCAAGCTGCAAAGCAAGGTGCAGCACGGCTGAGAATCCCAGGCGGATTTGCGCGGTGGGCATCCAGAAACGCAGCGTCCGCCCTTCCTTGAGAATGGACAGGAAAACCGGGAAGGAACCGGGAAGGAACCCGCTGCTCATGCGGATGCTCCCAAAGCAGCCGCTACTCTGGGTCCGTGGCCCGGGCGCCCTGTGAGAGCCCAGGAGGCGCCGGAGCCTCCTTCCTCCGTTAACCCGAGTAACCACGGTGGTTGATTTCACGCACAGGGCCTGCGAGGCTTTAAAGGCGAGAAGGGGGAGCCGGGCTTGCCCGGGCTCGACGGGCTGGATGCCCCGTGCCCGTTGGTATGGTGGACCTTCCCGTTGCATCCCGCATGCCGCGCTTGCCTTGGCCCTCGGCGTCTTCCCCATCCCGCTCGTGCCCGTCCCGGTGTCCCGGCACTGCCGTGCTCGGGGACGGGCCCTTCCCGCACGCCCGGCCCCGCTCAGCATCGCTTTGGCTGTGGGGCGGATGGAAGGGGAATGAGCGGTAATTAGGGACACTTTGGCTCTTCCATCGCCCTTGGAGCTTGCATGAGACCAATGCATGAGCGGCTGCCTCTGCAGCGGGCTGCAAATCCCTATGGATTCACTCTGTCCTCGCTTGTATGCGGCTAAGCACAGCCTGGCACCTCTGTGGTACCTCGGGCACCCCATACCTTCTAAAGGTACCCAGTAAAAGGATGGTTACACCACCAGTGAACCCATGAGGAACGCTTCTATGGATGCTCCCATCCCTCCGGTCCCGCTAGGCAACTCCTAGTTGTGGCCCTCTCCTGCAAGCAAAACAGTATCCAAAAAACTTGAGCCTGGAATTGACCGTTTCCTCCTATCCAGCTTGACTGGATATTAAATGGAGGTTGTCGTGCTAGCATCGCATCTAAGCTAGACATCGCTGTCCTGCCCTCCAAAGCCCCATGGGGCTGCAAAAACATCCCAAGAAAAAGAAAAGCAGTTTTTCATCTCGAAGGGCTTTTCTGGTTTGCTTCCCAAGGAAATTAGGAGTGCTGAGGCATGCGCTTTGCTTCCCATGAACAGCAGGTTTTTACAGAACAGGTTGTACCTATAGCAAACCCCTGCTTTTGGAGGAGCACGGACACCACCAATGCCCCCGACCAATTGCCTACGGTTCTTTAATCCCTACTTTCTATTAGGCTAAATGCAGACCTCTTTTTAAGGGAAACGTGCCAGAAAACATGTGCTGAAATAGAGACGGCATTATATATAAATACATATAAATACGCATATAGCGTCCTGGCATGCAAGCTCTACCCGCAGTCAGCACGGATTTGGCTCCAGCTAGGCTAAACCCTGAGCATCCCACCTCGGTACCCGTGTGCTGGACTCGCACGGCGCCCCCAAACTAACACCCAACACCTTTGAGAGATGCAGCTTGAGCCGCTGCCCACCCGCACGCCCCCAATTCCCCCCTCCTGCTTGCCCCTTCCTTTGCCCCTCTCGGGCTGCGGTGCCGGGGGGATATTTCGGCTTCGGTGGCCCGAGGGAGCAGCGGTGGCCGCCTGGGCTTCTCCCCGAGCCGCGGTCTCCATCCTGGCCGCAGGGGCGACCCGCTTTGCTCAGCTCGGCCACGGCGTTGGGAGCCCGACGTGGCTCCAGCTGCCGCCCCTTCCAGCCCGCGACTGGGGCCGCGCGGGTTCCCGCGGCCAGAGGTTCGCGTCATTCCCGAGAGGGCAGGAATACCCGGAATATATCGCGCCCGGGACCCCGCCGTGGCTTTGGGGGGTTCCCTGCAGCGCCCCGCGCCACCTCCCGCCTCCTAAAGCACCGGTTCACCCGCCTCTCTTGCAGGGAGAAGACGGCCTGCCCGTTCACGGCTGCTGGAATAAGGTAAAACAACCCGGACAAGGATGTGGCTGTGTCCCCCCGAGCCAAGGTGTCACTAATGAAATCGTCACTAACGTCCCTTTACGGTCTCTCGTTTTCCTTTTTGCAGTGACGGTTCTAACCCTGGACTGGCCTGTGTGTGTTGCTGTACATAGAATATTTATTTTTATACGGTGTTCTTCTCCAAAGTGCCAGAAGTTACATATTTTTACAAATTACCAAGAGGCTGCATATTTTGGGTTTGTTTTTTTGTACAGAAAATGTTAACCCTCCCCTCATTTGTCATTGCTCTATGTTATGCTTGTCCTGTCATGCAGTACAGCTGTAATATTTACATGGTATTTGTGCACATGCGATGAATATTGGACCTCAATAAATTATTGCATTAAAAAAGGGCCCAGGGGAACTGTCCTGTATACATTAAAGGTCATCGGGTTTGCTTTTCAAGCTGGAATCAGGCAAGACCATCTCAGAATAGCGTGCAATTTTTATTAAACTGGATCATTAGTAATTTTTGAGGACTATCCTTAGTAATTTTTGAGGACTAGAAGGTGTTGCTGGGGCAATTTGGAGCAGCCGAGTGCTATCCTGCTATGGATATCCAGCTGTGGAAGCTTGTGAGCACCCCTCCTTTCCAGAGGCTGCGCGTGGGCCAGATTGCTGCCAGTTAGGAAACTGGGTCAGCCCAAATTTCAACCCGAATGGGTCCCTGGGCGCTTTCCAGCCATCTCTTCCTCTGCCAGCATTGTCCCTGGGATGACACTTTTCCGTTCGTGATGTTCCGCATGCGGCGCCGGCGGTGCCGCTGCTCGGATGGCACCGGGAGAACATTAATGCCAGGGCACTAAGGAGGTCCCATTTGCTTTTTATTCAACATTATCCCTCAGGAATACGAGCTCCAGCTCCCTGCGATGAAGCTTTGCAGCTGTGAAGCCTAGCAAGGAGGAATGGCCCTGATTTAAGCATGAATACCGCAGTCCTTGTGTTTTAGTTAATGGGCCTGTGAAACACAAAAGAGTCATTAAAAAAAAAAACAAAAATAACAAAAAATGTAGATATCTTAGTGACAGAATTGTTTGGGGAGGGTTATAGTAGTAAGGGCAGGGAATTTCTGCTCTGGCCTGGTGGCACGTTGCATGCAAGACAGGTTGGTTGGATGCCCCGCTCCCATCTAAAAATCCTGCCTAATTTTTCGTCCTCGAGCCCGGGTGGATCTGTAGAAGGAAGCTGCACTATCTCTGGTTACTTTGGCTTTGTTTCGTAGCTGCTGTGTGTGACTGTACTGCATGGAATTGCCTTTGCTTGGACTTGCCTTCACCCGAATGCAAACAAAGCCCTTCTGCATCTGTTTATTATTTTGGGGCTGTTTTTTGGCCAACGCATTTGTGCAAGAGCAGGGTTTTCTGCAAGGCACAGGGGACCTTGAAATGCAATTGCCAGCATGCAGCTCTTAGCCCGGGTCCTCTAGGGCACCACGGTAGATGATTTCCCCTCATTTCTCCCGGGATCAGGTGCACAATTTGCCGTGGTGGCACCTGAACTCCACTGCGAGCCCGGCCTTGGGCAACAAGTGGGGCTGGAGGGTGCTCAGCACCTGCAGGTGATCTACAGGTGACCTACAGGTATCTACAGGTGATCTAGAGGTATCTACTGATACCTGTAGGTTATCTACCTGTCGATGATCTACAGGTGAACTAGAGGTATCTACAGATACCTGTGGGTTATCTACCTGTAGGTGATCTACAGGTGATCTAGAGGTATCTACAGATACAGGCAGATAACCTCTCTAGAGGATGAGGTGCCTGTATAGAGGCTTTGAGTTGGGTTGGGTTGGGTTGGGTTGGGTTGGGTGAGTGTTGCCTTGTGAGCATCTCTGGTGGGATAGGCCCCGAGAGAGGTAAGGAACCTGAGTCTGCTCATGGCAAAACCCATGGAAGACGAAGGTGGATTTAAGAGGCCTTGTGTCTCAAGGAGGGCCCCTGTGGCCACGGCAGGGCACGCGCCGCCCTGCAGTGCAGCAGCTTGGCTTGGCCCGGCCCTGCCTCGCGCGGCACTCGGCGCCGCTGCCTTCACGCGTTTGTCTGCCCCCTTCCAAGGGTCAAACGCCCTGGCTGATAGCCAAGAAATGAGCTAAGATGAGGGACACCGGAGCCGGCCACAAGGAGGAGAAGTCCCTTGGCCAAGACCCGCCGGAGAGGCCTCCGGAGCTCCCCGCTGCGAGCACCAGCCCTTGTCCGCGCGGCCCGGTGGTCGATGCCGGCGTGTCCGCTTTGCTCCCGGCCTTCTCCCTGAGGCCCCACTCGGGAAGGGCGTCGTGTGTTCCCTTCTCTTGGGCCGTTGGCGCCTCGTTTCGTCGCGGCGGGACGCGTGAGGCGACGGAGGAGACGTGTTTTCCACGCGCGAGCGCAGGCCGCAGGGGGTGCTTCTTGGAGCATCCCAGGAAGAAATTCCTGGATCCGAGGAAGAAGTTCTTCCCGAGCAATTGCCTGTGGAAAGTCAGGGCAGCCCTATGTGCTACTCTGCGAGGACACAACAAAATCTTCTGTTTTTACTACCGTTTCTGGTTGCCGGATGACAAACTTTCACCTATACCTTTGATGATTCCATCTTTAACCCTTTCATCACTAACTTTTTCTTCTCCTGGGAAGTTATAACTGAATGATTGTTGTTTTTTCCCAAAAAAGGGAAATGTACACTGAATTTTCGAGTCGTAATTTCTCTCTCTTGAGAGAAAATAAGGAGGAGTATGGAAGAAAAGTGGTTTTATTGAGCAATTCTTTTGAGCTTCTTGTAGTCTGCTTGGGTCTCCGTCACACAATCTGTAGGTATCTTGCCTGGAGCCTTCCAGGACTATTTTGCTGACCCTTTAAGGACCTTTGTTTCCATGGGCACCTTTTAAGAGACATAGCTCCTGGTGGAAAATAAGGATCGCAAGGGTCGAAATTCCCCCTGCTACGTGTTTTTAACATATGCACTGAAAGGATGTATTTAACTTTAGGAATATGATTCCCATTGGCCTTAATGCCCCTAGCTGCGTGTTAAAGCACTTTGGTGAGGCAGGGCCCTTGTTATTGCAGTTCACGAGTGGGGTATTATCTAAATTATGATTAAAATTACATTTATTACGATGAAATTAAATCATTATCTAAATCATATGCTCTAAATCACACGTTAAGGCTCGGAGAGAAAGAGCTGACTTGAATCTCTTAAATCCAAACAAGCCCCAGAAATGCAATAATCTTCATTCAAATACCCCAGAAATGCAATAGTCTTCATTCAAATACCCTTTTTATTTTCAATTCATCAAGAGGGCTCCTGACCTTCTCATAAGGAGCCCTAGATCCAGCACCCATCTCTTCATTGCTTCAGAAAACTTCCCATTCAAGGAGCAAAAGGAGCAAGAGACAAGTTAATGCAGCACAAATCTAAAGGCTTTCCTGAATAAATACAGGAGCAGGGGAAGAAATCGTGTCAGTTAAGAACCAGGCTGATGAAAAGGTTAATTTGTTTTACTTGTATTTTATGTTTATTTTTACTCTTTTTTTTTGTGGGGGGATGAGGGAGAGAACCTGACCAGAACTGCAGGCGGTAGAAGTGCTGTTTTTTCTTCCTTTTTTTTTTCTAACAAATTATATATATAGTTTGATAACGTTACTTAAACTTTTCTTTTTACTGATAATATTTTGGGAGGCAATTTGTTTGCCATGTTCTGTTTTCTTGTGTTTTCATTTAGGAAGATATATATATGTATTTTTTTTCTCCTGGGCTTTTGGAATAAGGGTTAAAAAAGCCCCTCACCCATAATGTCCTCAGGACATTCCTCTTGATTTTTCCCCCTCTTTCAACACTAAGCCTGTGCTTTCCACGGGCAAACCATTTTTTTTATATATGTATATATATATATATATATTTATAAATCTACCCACCCAGGCCACCCTTGGGGACCAGGCACCAGTGACCTCTTGCAGACAAGACGGTCTCTCCAAAACTGAAAAAGGGCTATATTGGGGACCAGAGGATTGCAAAAGGTCTCCTCCAAAACCAGGGGGTCGCTCAGTAAGTGATGAGTCTGGCAAGAGTCACTGCGTTCGCTTCGACACCACGTTACGTTTTTGTCTCGGGCAAAACGGCTTCTTTTTTTTTCTTCTGTATTTTTAGAAAATCCTATTGTTTTTTGTTTCCTCACGTGTTAATTTTTCCATGTTTGCTGCTGTGCTGTCCTTCCTGCTTGTACCGCATCGCGGTCAAGCTCTCGGATCTGCTGAAAGCATCAGGGCAAAACATTTTGCTGATTTTTTTGCTAATTTGTGTTTGCTGAGAACTTTTGGGGTTGATTGTGAAGCTGCTAGTGTCTAAGCTGCTACACAGCACGACCAGGTTAGCTCTGTAGTTTGGTGATCATTTTGTTTGCTTCTTACATAAAGTCATTTCTTTGCTAAACCAGCTTGGAATCGGTTAAAATAGGGTTTTTTTTAAGAAAAAAATGTGTTTTTTGCTGAAAAATATTACTTTTTTTAACTGTTACATGAAGATTTTAGAAGGCGAGACCCCTTGGTTGTAGTTATGAGGGGACACATTGTGGATCCACCAACATTGGCGGAGTGGATCTTGGCTTCACGCTTTTTGTTGCACAGTTTGGCCCCAGTTGGGGATGCGGGATTCCCTGCCATGATAATTCCATAGTTTTCCCACGGCAACGCTTCAAGACGTTGCTCTCCAGCAAAGAGTTGCCCTTCTCCCTGTGTTTTACCTCAGTCTTTCCACCAAAAAATCGCGTCCTTTGCCTTCTTGTCCCTCTCCACTTTGGATTTCAACACTGGGAACGTTAAGGCAGGAGTTGTGTCTCCTCCTCCAGCCTCTTCCCCCCCCCCAAAAAAGGGATATTGGGCATCCCTGTGACGGAGGCTATATCCACAACAGCAAACAAGAACCTTACAAGAGAGATTTCACTGTTTTCTTCTTCTTTGGTGGCCCCGAATGTCCCATATTTCATATTCCTGTGCGAAAGCGTGGAGCTGTGGGTGACCGTGGACAGGGCATTGTTTCTCCCCAGCTTGTATAAATATTGATTGATGCATTTAAATCCGTATACAAATCTGTATACGAAGTTTGCATTTGTTACATCGAACTTTTCAGTCTGTTTGTTAAATATTTTGATGCTATCTGGCCTTGGCTAATGTAAATGCTCTAATATACTCTTTTCTTTTAGCCGTAAATATTATTATTATTGTGCTGATTCTTGGACAATATTTTGGCTTCTTTTGACTTCGTTCCACTACTTGGAATTTTTTGGCCTCCGAGGAAATTCTGCAGAAAGAAAAATGCTGGCACGGAGAGAACAAAAGATTATTCTTCTCCATAATCTTTCCTATCTCACAAACAGCTTTTTTTCCCTGCCAAAATGAGCATTTTCTTGGTTTTCTGAACTGATAATATGAGAACACTGGACATTTGTTTTAATCTGGAAATTCTGAATTCCAGGTAAAGCATTTTTCTGATATTTTAGAAAAGTAGAAGTACTGTTGGATTAGGCACTGAATAATAAATAATAATAACTAAGGAGTTACTGATTTGACCAGGATTTGATTTTCATGCTGTTGTTGTTTCCCTTAAGAAATGTGTTTCTCTGCTATGAAGTTTTTCAAGCAAATTGTTTCTCAGTGTGTTAAAGAGGAGAAAGACACCAAAAGGAGGAAACATTTAACACATGTGAGCAAAGTGATTCCAGTAAATGGTTCCCACCCATATGAATGAAAATTAGCCTGTTTTAACAACTGAGTTGCTTATTCCGTGTGTCCACAGGCTAAATCATTAATTCCAATGTAGCCCGCCCCGAATTTGCAACCTGGTTCCCATTGGAACTCGCTCAATGGGAAGCAAAGCTCAGTCTTGGAAAAGTCTGTTGCTACTCTATTGTGGTGCCTTTAAATCTTGCCTAATATTGACAAAATAAACTAGAAATCACATATATTTAATCACCAACTATCCCTGAGTTGGGTGATGGAGAAAATAGCACTTTTTCTCCTTCTAAGCTGCTCTTTCCTTCTTATTTTGCTTGGAGGAAAAGCGCTAGGCAAGACCCCTTCTGTTTTAAATGGCATGTTCCCTATGTCAATATGAGAGGGAAAAAAACCTATGAGCGATTCCAGGAGGAGGGTTTTGGGAGCAGGTTTTGGGAGCAGCTTTTTGGAAAAGCAAGCAGGAGGACGTGGAAGAGGTCCTGGGACAGGTGGTTGTCACAACCAAACAGATGGCACCTTATTTAAGGTTTTTTAAGGTTATTTAAGGTTATTTAAGCCTTATTTAAGGTTATTGATGCCTTATTTAAGGTTATTTAAGCCTTATTTAAGGTTATTGGTGCCTTATTCAAGGTGCTGTCACGTCGTCCCCCGAGAGGAGCCTGCTGCGTTCCCTGTGCCTTGTGTTGGACCTTTACTCCTTGGTGTTGATGCCTTGGGCAGGATTCCCGTTTTATTTTGTTCTATTTTGTTGTATTTTGTTTTATTCCTGCAGACGATTTTTAGGCGATTTTTAGATGATTTTTAGGCGATTTTTAGATGATTTGAGGCGAATTTTGGATGATTTTTAGGCAATTTTAGATGCATGTGCGAAGGAACTCGCTCCATCTGCTGCCTGCCAGTTATCCCTGATAACCGTGCGACTCCTTTGGCAACCGGCAGCCCGTTTGGCAGCGGGACAGGAGGCTCCAACCCGCTTCTATCGCAACCTCTAGGAAAACAGGCAGCTGGCTAGAGGACACGGTCCTGCTTCGTGCCTCTCCTAGGGATAAGGAAGCAACGGGAGCTCAGACGGGTAACCGGAGACCAGGAAATTGGGCATCTCCACCCGGGCATCCTTGGCAGCTGAGGCAGCTCCATGAACTTGAAGGATCCCTGCCAGGATGCCTTAAGGCTCCGAGGTTCGTTTTGCTATTTATTATTATTATTTTAATTATTGAAGGGCGGCGCTGGGATGCATAGGATGGTACCTTGTGCGTGTAGTAAAATTCTGCATTTTTTTCCTCTGCTGGGGGGGAAAAATAATACAAATCTGAGCTTAAGGCTCCCATCCAGCACGACAATGTTTGTGAATATAGAGGAAAAATAGATAAAGGAAGGAAATAGTAATAATAATAACAGATAAAGGAGGAAAAGGGGAAAATAGATAATGCAGGGACAAGGTGCTACCTCTCGGCTCCTGCTACAGTGAGATGAAGTCCCGCAAATTCCCAAATGAAAATACTCCAGAATCCTCCAAAGGCTGCCAGGAGGTGTTGGAAAATGAATGTGTTATTTGCCACTTTGCTCCCTCTTCCTTTCTCCCTAACGATGATCTTGATGATTTGAGGAAATACTAATGTAACAGTGCTCTCCAAAGAGTTCGGTGCAACTTTAATGAAAAAATCAGCTCGTTTAAAGCTCGTTTAACACAAGATGCTAGCGTAGCAAGCCAGTAACTGCTGTGGGGAATGGAAGAAGAGGTTAAAAATGCCTCAAGGGGAAGAAAAATCCCTCCAAGCTCAGTTGCCACCTCTGATACGACAACACTTGGGCTGATGTGACAAAATTCCGGGATCATCCGTGTCCCGAGCTGAAGCCCTGGCGTGTTTGCCAGAGGCAACCCCGGCTGCCTGCCAGCCTGAGCACCGTGGAGGCCAGAGAGATGAAATGTTCACCGCCGCGTCCGCAACGGGAGCAGCTTCTGTCCGAACGGGAGAGTGCCATCCGCAGGCCGCTTCCTTCCCCGGCTCCGGCGCTCCATGAATTCCCCGTCAATGGAAACGCTGCTGATTTTGACAACGCCGCAGATTGTGTTTGCGCTGGAGAAGGCAGCGGGCAGATGGTCCCTGCACAACCTCCGGGGAACTGGCGCTTTTCCCCCAAACTTGTAAATCTCCCCTCTTGGAAGAATGCTGGATGCTTACACAAGCCACCCCCGCCACCAACAGCTACATTTAAATGAGAAGTAAATTTAAATGACAATTAAAAAATCCTCTGGGGGGCAAGACCTCTGCCTTCCTCCGGGCCCTGGCCCCAAAACTTGGCCTTTTTAGTCATTTTTTTTGCATTAGAGCGCTGGAGCAACGTGCCCAAAGGAAACCAGGGTGTTATTCTTAAATAGGAAAATATTATTTGCAAACAGAGCTGGCAATTTGTCTCCCGGAGAAGGCATAGATGTGGTTTTATCTTTAAAGACCTCCTACGCGTCCGTGCGGTTATCGCACAGCAGCCAGTTGATGTTAATCTGTAAGAAAACGGGAACGTTGTCAAAAACGGGACGCTTATTTTGTCTAGAACCGCTTTTATTTACAGAGCCCACACGCACGATAGCTGGTCTCGCTGGGCACTTTTATTTGTGTCTCGAGATGGGAAAATGCGGATTTTTCTCCCTCCTTTTCTAAGGGGGCCTTTAAGTTTTCTTTCCTTTTGGGGAATTTAGAGACTGCCCCGCTCCGGTCCCCCAAATCCAGGGATAATTCGGTGTTGGGGGGCCTTGTTTTCAGGAGGAAACACACGCCTGCTATCCCGTTACATGTCGGTCTGTAAATCCACCCAGTTAATCCGTGGCCGGCTCCGTCTAAATCCGGCTCCCGGCGCAAACGCCTGGAGTTCCTGGAGGGTTTGGGAAGACAAATGGCCAAGGCGGGAGGAAAGCCTGGGCTGCCGTGGGGGTCTATAGCATCCCAAATTCCCAGCAGGAGAGGCCCCGAAGGACCAAGGCAACGGAACGAGGCAGCTATAGCAGAAAAGGCGCCTTTATTTGATTTTAACGTCGGCCACGGAAATCCAGGGTTAGGAAACACCGCATTCCCGCAGCTCACGCCCCCTTTCCCTAGGAGGCGAGGAGCAGAGCCCGAAGGGATATTTAATTTTTAGTCGTTTTTAGTCGTTTTGCGAGGAAACGCCGCCCCGCCGGCACAAAAGCCCCCTTCCTGGGGCGGCGCCAAAGCAAGCGGCAACGCCGTTTGAGCGGGCCCCAACGGCGAGCAACGGCGGCGGCGTTGGCTGAACGGCGGCAACGCTCGCCGTGACTCCTCCTAGAGGCGGCGTTGGGGGGGGGGAAGCCCTTCCAC
>VZSG01001424.1:0-21342 GCA_013398315.1 Nothoprocta pentlandii | reverse complement strand
ACATACACATAGGTGCATATGTACATATATGTGTATATAATTATATATATATGTATTTTTTTCCCCATGGTATGTATACTGTTAGCTTTGATGATGTATTTTTCTCTACCAAAAGCCATCTCCCCTGTGGGAGCAGGTAAGAACGCAGCCCTGTGGTATTTTGCACCTTTATTTATATAGTGTGGCTGCCAGTATAGCCAGCTCCCTATAAATTGCAAAAAAAAAAAAAAAAAAAGGAAGCGTTAGTGGAGTTTTGAAACTTTGTGTTTTCTCTGGTGTCTGGGGGCTCTTACAAAACCCTGTGGCTGCTCCCGATCCGCCACGTGAGGGGTATTTAGAAAAATGCTTTGGAAATGCTTGGAAATCAAAGGTTACCTGGAGGAGGCGGCTGCAAGGCTGGCAGTGACTGTGAGAGATTAGGGGGAAAATAAAGGGGTGAAGAAAGAGGTGGAAATGTAGATAAGGCAATGGAAGAATGAGCCAGAAGTGATTAATTATACACAGAAATTATTACATAATGCAGCCGTGTGCCCTGGGGTGCCGGGCTCCGTTTTCCAAGTTTGTTTTGATTATATTTCTTCCAACCACAAAGAGCAAGGATGAGCGCAGTGTTTTCTACATGGCAGCCTCGCGGCGCTGCTTTTTCCACCTGTTTGCAAACACCTGGGATTTGGTTCTGTAGGAACAAATACCCGAGGGATTAGCTTAATATGATTTTGATACGTGGTTCTTTGCAGTCTCTTCCCCGTGGCTCTCGGTAGGGCTTATGGGGCAGGACCGAGTTTTCGTGGCCCTGAAGCTGCCCTGCTGCTAATGCAGGAATCAAATCATAACCTGGTGTGTACAATTTATTATTAAGTGCCATCTTAAAATGAGTTATTGTTGCTCTTATTGCTCGTAACAGAAGGCGCTTGCAGAAATTCTTCCCTCGAGTGGCTGGAAACCTCATTCCCAGCCCACGTTTATTCATTAATTTGAATGTCAGCTATCACACGAAGTGAAAAGGCCACTTCACAAAGATGAATCTGTAGCGTAACATAAAACTGAACATTTTTATAAAGGGCTTGCCAGAAACAGATTTCAAGAGGGCAGGAGAAAGGATCCTCAGGAGATCACCTGGTCCATCCTGTTGTCCCAGGTCAGACCCCATGACACTGGTGTCTTTCCTACGGATTCCTCTCAATCTGTCTTTTTCCCCTTGTATCTGACACGAATATGTGGAGTACTTTATATGAAACCTGTTTTTTTGGATGACTTTGAAGTGAATTACTGTGTAACCTCATGGTCCTTATCAGCAAACTCCATCCTAGCAGTTGGACTCCTATCTTACAAAATTGGTTATTCTAAATAGATGCAATTCATACATTGCTTGGGAATCTTTGTTATGTCTTTTTCTGCCATTTTTGTTTCCAAAATCTATAGTAATTCTCATGCAACTCGAAAGGGATGACGAGCAGCACTAATTTGGACAGGTCCATGTCTGATAGGTGTCCTAGTTTCATCTTTCCTTTAGCTTTAGCTATTGTGTCTATATAATATACTGCCCACAATAAAATTGCCTGCCGTATAGACAAGGACACTCCAGGGTTTTGTAGGTCCCCGCAGACCCCGTGGTGATTGTATTTCCTCAGCATCCCACGTGGGACCGGTGTTCAATTCAGATTATTTCAGCAAACTACCCTTCAGTTTGGCTGTTGCAAAGGAGCAGCTTTCAATAATATCTAAATATTATTCCTATTATTTTCCTGCCTTTGTTTCATTGTGTTACTCAAGTGAGTGGATCCTAGGAATTATGTCGTTACACATTTCTTAATGGAAATGTTTTCTGTGGCATCTGGATCAAAACAGAGTTGTAACTGGGATCATAATGAGGGCAGCTATCAAAACAGAGTCCAAAATCTGTGGAAATCAACTTAAAAGTCCCTCTGTTTTTTGGAGGGGGTGGTACCAGTGTCTGCTTTTCAGTTAGTTTTACGCTGTCCGTGACACCGGTTCCCTGTTTATAATTTGCTGAACTTAGCAATCGTCACTGAAGCGTTTGATGTTGATGCTGTTTTCTTGTGATTTTGTTTTCTCCAGGACTCTCCTTACTCTCCAAACCAATCTTTCCGTGGTATTGCTAAACTAACAGCACAGCAGTCAAGGGAAAAGCTGTAGCAAATGTTCCAGTTATCCATCTTTTAATGAATGATGCGTCTGCTTTAGCAGTTACTGGGGTGGGATTTGGATCTTTCCCCCTGTAAGAATGAGGGGATCTATCAGGACATTTCTCCCCCACCAAGTGCCAATACAATTTGTCTTTTCCTTTTGCAGTGTTTGGATCGGAGCGAGTGATTAAGATTCGCCAGCAAATTGAACAGCACAGACCTGCAAGATGTCGGGCCGAAGCGGGAAGAAGAAAATGTCCAAACTCTCGCGCTCGAGCAGGGCAGGTGTCATCTTCCCAGTGGGAAGAATGATGCGTTACCTCAAGAAAGGGACCTACAAGTACCGGATAGGCGTCGGAGCCCCAGTGTACATGGCAGCCGTCATAGAATACCTAGCAGGTAAAGCAAGAACGTGTCCCTGAACGTGCTCATCACACCCAGAGCGTGGGGATGCCCCTGGGATCAGCACCTCTGAAAATCAGGCTCTGGAAGCGTGTTGGAATTTGCTTAACATGCCGGAGAGAATTGATTGGCTTTTTGGAAAGCTCGAGGAGGGAAATTTGTCTCCTCTGGAGGCACCGTGTTTGTTTGCTGGTTGGAAGGGTTGTTTTTCATTGCTCTGCAGAGCAAGAGGGCACATCCAGGTAGAGAAAACTGATAGAAAGTAGGGATTTGATTGCATTGAAGATGAATATTGTGAGGGGAATATTGTGAGGGGAGGGGAAAAAGCAAACCCGCTGTGTACATCTGTAGTATCTGTTGAGTAAAAGAGCTGTTCTCCTGTTCTCACAGAACAGTGTCAAGGAGTTATGAAATACAGATGTGGTCCAGCTGCGTTTTTATTTAAATCCATTTTTGGTTTCTTCAATGCATGCAAAGCTATGCATGCAAGCATACCAACACATGACCTATTTAACCTGCTTTAACACAGAATTAAACACTGACCTCACTGCAGAGGAAGGAGCAAAGTCACACTGTGATACTATATACTGCAGTATCCTGTCATATATTTTGTACTGTCCTATGAAAAATACCCGTGCTCAAATTCTTCTTTAAGTGTGGAAAATAACGGGTTAGGAAACTGCTAAAACACTCAATGGAGAGAAGGGTGGTTCAAGTTACCCTGGGTGTTACAGATCAAGACTGAGGTGCATTAGAGAATCTGTGAGGAGTCACAAGCCTGAAATTAGTGGAGTTGATTGTGTTTCAGGTGTATAATATATCCCAAAATGGCACGGGAGAAGCCTGCCTTGTTGCCACCTAGCAGCTTGCCAGTCTTTATGTAAATACTGCTCTCTACCTCTGATAACCCCTTCTTTCTCTCAGAAAGTAAAAACACTCATTTTCTTTCAAAGTTGTGGAGACAATTTGAAATAGTGGAAAGCAACTTCACGTGTTAAATTTCTGGTGATGCCTAATAACATTTTGCAGAAACTTACGTGTTTGTGCCAATTAATTGCAGGATCAGAATCCATCTTTGGTTTTCTTTAAGGCTGTTTTGGAAGCTGGAATGAAAAAAATATTATTTATATGGAAGAAATATAAACAAAATGTTTATGCTCACTTATGCTCACCTCTAAGGGAGAAGTCCAGAAAAAGAGCTGTCTTGAGAATAAACCAAAGCCTTTGGAAAAGCACATTCCAAGTGCAAACTGATGAACACACCTCCATTTCTTTTGATGTTTTACCGTGTAGGAACCACTGTGTTTTTGTAAGATCCTTTTGCAGCTACCCTCTTCTCTTAGAGAAAGTTCAGTTCTTTAAATGGTCTTGGAGGAGATATTTCTCTTTTTAGAGAATATAGACTTAGTCATGTTTGCATGATCCAGTTTCATACATTAAAAATCAAGTCTTGGAAATCTATATCAAGGATTATTTCATTTTCTTTATCATCCATCAGTTGTGGATTCCCTAGAAATCACAGATTTCTGAGTGGCTGATTATCACAACTTGGAAACCATATTCCATGGGTTTTTTTTTTTTTTTTTTTGGAAACCACACTGGATTTTATAACTACTGCTACATAAAGGCCCTGCTGACCTTCAGTCAGGGGAGGAATACTTTTCTTCGTTTCCCAATCCTTGAAAATCCAACGTTCACATGAGTTTCCTTGGATAAGCATTTGGAGATAATCATTCTAGGAGCTGTGTCGGTTCTTGCAAGGTCTAGCAATAAATTCTGTGCTGCATCTGGAATGCGCTGCCCTTCTCCTGGAGTGCAGACTAAGTTAGGCCAAGCCTTTATACCACACAACTCAGCCCTGTTTATCTCTTGTCTGCACTAGGACAGCGTGTGTGTGTTGGCTCTGCTTCTGTCTAGGAAGTGCAGCTTGGTTTAAATCCTTAATTTGGGAAGCTCAGGCTATGTGTAGGTCTACACTGTGTTTTGGAAAAAAAAAAGATATATATAGTCAGCCAGGCAAGATAATTGCCATATATACAGGCCCTGTGCCAGCATAAATTGCAGGGGAGTGTTGCTTGAAGCAGCTTGGATCAGCAGGCAGATGAAGAAAACTCCAGCGCTTTATATATCGCATCTGCACCAGGGTGGAGTTGGGTTTCTGGGCAAACACCTACTTTTTATGCAGGAAAAAAACAGGGCGTTTCTCTACCCTGTCCGGAGTGAGTGTGGGTTCGGTTTAGTTTGTTTTGAAAGGCCTTCAAAGAGGGATAGTTCAATTAAAAAGCAGTATGTCTGACTTTCCCGGTGTGTTTTTTCCCATTCTGTGGCTTCTTTTTTTCTTTTGTTTTCCTCTAGGGATATCTTGGGAAACAAAAGGTGTTTTTCTTTCCCCGAGGCTGTTGTCTAATAAGGTGCTATATCCCACACCAGTAACACCTCTTGCTGTTACCCACTGCTTCCTATCATAAATTCCAGTCCTGGAATTCCTTTGCTTGTGAAAATGAACTCGCCCTATGAGATGGCAATGGCCTGGGCCCAGCATCTGCGTACAGGGAAGCTGCTCCAGGCTCAGTTTGGAGCTCTAGGAGTAAAGGAGCGAGAGGATTTTGATCTGGTTCTTTAACCTTATCAGAAAAGCAGGTTTAAGTGTAGGCTTGTTAATGTTCAAATGTTCTCTGGAAGCCACGAGAATGGAATTACCACAAGGCTGGAATTACCTGGATAAGGAGGCTGGGAGTCAGGGAATGGATTCCAGGCAGGGAACAGAGCTTAGGTTTGGGACAGCAAGTGGTTACAGGAGAACAGCAAGGTTGGGCACAGAGCTGAACTAAGGGCCACTGGTGGAGGAAGATGCACAGTGGAGTCCAAATGTATGTTGGGAAGCTGGATAACGAGGTGGGAAAACATAGCAGCAAAGCCCAAGGATTTGCTTGGCGAGGGATGCTGGTTTTGAAGAACTCGGGAGAGACTGAGGCTGAGCATTAATGCAGCCTGGAACAGTGGACAGAAGGCACAAACTGAGGAAAGGCAGTGCTGCTGAGAAGTCTCAGGTACAGATTTCCTAGGAAAGGAGTTGGATGATGCAAGGAGGGAAGCAAGAGCTGGAATAGAGGCGGGAAGAGCCGCACCTGGATCAGAACCATTAGCCTCATCCGTGGCCCAGCAGGGAGCAGCTTGAGCGTGTTTGGCCACCGGTGCCATCTGCTAAACACCACCTTTGGGCTGCCCTGAGGCACGGAGCCGCTTGAGTGGCATCATCTGCACGGCACCATCTCCTCTTTAACATCCTGGCTCCCGTGTTTCGGCTCCCTTCTGGCTCTTGTGTGTGTCACAAGCCACCAGATCCCCCCGCTCCCCTTCGTGTGCCGTGGCGTTTGTGGCTGCGTCTCGCAGCCCTGATCAGTACTGTACTGTCGTTAAAAAGCCAGCAGGCTCTGCAGGTCCTCACAGAAAGAGAGACTTTCTTTAAACTCAGTTATCAGTTAACATGAGGAAAATCTCATGGAGGACCTAAAGTCAAGCCTGAGTTTGACTCTGTATCAAATATTGGCCGTGTGATCCCAGTCTGAATGGCTCCTTGCTTCCCAGTACCGATTTGAGCAAGAAAACTCGGTGGACTCGGTTCTTTCCTGGAAGTCCCGCTTCCAGCGTGGATTAGGAGTCAAGATTATTTCAAGGTTTCACTGATATTCTTAATATCTGCTGCTGAGAGTATATAATATAAATCCAGCTCGTGCCTGAGAATATCAAACCACCTGTTTGCCACAAAAAAAAGCTTTCAGGAGGACAGGACCTTGTTAGGGGACCCATATTCTCTGAATTCAATGCAAGTCTAGATGGCCTCAGCTGGCGAGTTGTTTCTGCTTGAAGTATAAAGCAGTCTCTCCGGGGATCTGCTCACCTCAGCTCGGGATGTGATTGCTGAGGCCTCCGGATGCGACCCTGTGTTTCACAAGTGCCACTTACATTCTTGAGACCGTGAGTCACCGCCTCTATCCTAAAGTGACCAATATCGCTTCAAATAACCATAAATCTGTTTCAGAATTTAAAAACATATGCATATAGGCAATCACTGTAAGGAGGGGAGGCAGTTATTTACCTTTGCAAGTACTTGGCGTGCTTTGCTGTGTTGTTTCCATGCGTATCCCGCAGCGTGTCCTGCGTTCCCCCAGGTCCCGCGGGCGACGCGCGAGGCAGCGGCCGGCGTGTGAGCGCGCTGCGTTTTTTAGGACACGTGAGCGTGGACGCGGAGCCCCGGGGCCCGGGCTGAGCACCCACTTGCCCACCCGCCACCTTAGAAGGGGCCTCTAAGGGCCCAGCAGGTAAGTCGGCCTCCTCCCTGCTGCGCCTCCGCTCCACTGCCGGCAGCCTCCTGCCCGCGGCGCCGGCCTCGCCTGCCGCTTCCCGCTGCCCTGCGGAGCTGGGCACAACCTGGCACTGCTGCCTGCTGCTGCGCTCGCTCCCGGGGCACGGGGCACAGAGCCCAGAGCTCCGGCCCCTGCAATGTGCCTGCTTCTCGAGGGTCTCCGTGCTGGAATATCCCTGCCTTCTCTCTGGAATATCCCTGGCTTCTCTAGGGTTTCCTTGCTGGAATATCCCTGGCTTCTCTAGGGTTTCCTTGCTGGAATATCCCTGGCTTCTCTAGGGTTTCCTTGCTGGAATATACCTGGCTTCTCTAGGGTTTCCTTGCTGGAATGTACCTGGCTTCTCTAGGGTTTCCTTGCTGGAAATATCCCTGGCTTCTCTCTGGAATATCCCTGGCTTCTCTAGGGTCTCCTTGCTGGAGTATACCTGGCTTCTCTAGGGTTTCCTTGTTGGAATATCCCTGCCTTCTCTAGGGTCTCCTTGCTGGAATATCCCTGCCTTCTCTCTGGAATATCCCTGGCTTCTCTAGGGTCTCCTTGCTGGAATATCCCTGGCTTCTCTAGGGTCTCCTTGCTGGAATGTACCTGGCTTCTCTAGGGTTTCCTTGCTGGGATATCCCTGCCTTCCCTGGGTTCTCCTTACTGGGATATCCCTGGCTTCTCTAGGGTCTCCTTGCTGGAATATCCCTGGCTTCTTTAGGATTTCTTACTTTTCTTCTCATCTTCTCACTTGAAGCGCAAGTCAGGCATCCCGATGTTGGGAAATGCCACAGCTGAGGCTGCTCAAGTTCTCTTTCTTTATGGTTATGATAACCATGGTTCTAATATTTCCTGAAACTCCTGGTTTTTGCAACTTGGGTAATATCTCTTGAAAGTTTTCATGCATAATGGAGAAACATTTCCATAGATGCTGTTCTTACTGTTACCTAACATTCATTGCACATTATATATAAGTAAAATCTGGGTGACAAGTAGGCACCTTGCTTATTCCCAGTGAAATTACAAGCTTATCGTTTTCCCATGAGCTGAGAGCCAAACTTGTTGCTGATATTCCTTGGATTCCAGCCAGAGACTGTGGCTTTCCACTGGGTTGGAAGTTCTTCTGTGTGTCAGACTTGCAGGTCTCTCTGTACTCCATCAAAAGGGAATAAGATGTCACTAACAGAACACTGACGGGCTGGTATTTTCTTGCCCTTGCTCCTGACAGATTTAAAAACAAAAAGGAGGATCAGAGGAAAGGGACTCTGAATGCATTTACCAAGCAGCAAGCTGCAAATATGTTTTTTTTATATGATTATACTAAGCAAAAATACTCCCTTCTCACTTGCTTACAAGAGAAATAACTTTTAAATAGAGCCAAATTGTTAATCATACTGGTTGTTGCAATTTAAAGAGGGTTAAAAAAAGGAAGATTAAACTCAAAGATTCCTGTTTCCTCTGTAAAAATCAGAAGGATCTTGGGGGCTTTAGGGCCCAGCCGAAATGTTGCTGCAGAATTAGGACTGCTTTTGGAATGGGCTTCTGCCTCTGGAGAACACAGGAGGAGCTTCCAGCAGTGCTTTATGCATCAAAACTCTGCAGTTATCTGCTTGCCTCTGAGCCAAGCCCTTCATACCTTGCTCTGAAAGGAAGCCTCTTGCTGCTCCTGGGTTTGCAGCACCCTTTAATGCAGCGTTGCAGCGTCGCCCAGCTCGGCTCTTGGCTTCCAGGGACATCCTTAAATGCACCTCAGTCTTCATCTCGCCGCCTTAACCTGCTCCTATGGGTCCTGTCATATTATTATATGTTATCCTTGTCCTAATTATGTTATCCTTGTCATAACTCGACTAGGTTTGGGGGTTCTCTGCATGCTTTCCTGTTGGGTTGCTGCAGGGTTACTGCTGCATTTTGGAACGTGTATTTATATAACGAATGTTTCTTGGGTTTTTTGTTTGTTTGCTTGCTTTTGGGAGAGAGGTTCTGCCTTGGGAACCAAGCTTAGCGTGTTTCCTGCTAAGCAGCCTTTAGAGAGGGACAAATGCTTTCCTATAAACTTGCAAACATGTTGAGTGTGGTTTGCTTTTTGCAAGCAAGGATCATTTAAAGCGGGAAACAGCATTGAAAAGGTGACTGGGGATTAAAAAGGAGTATAAATGTATAGGATTATGTAGACCTGTGCATGTAAATTAGGGTTTTGTTGCTCATTTTTACCTCGCTGTGTTTGCAGCTGAAATTCTCGAGCTAGCAGGAAACGCAGCAAGAGACAACAAGAAAGGAAGAATCGCCCCCAGACACATCCTCCTGGCAGTTGCAAACGATGAGGAGCTGAACCAGGTACCCGCTCGTGTTTCAGTGCAAGAGTTGTGCTCTTGTGGCACGGGCAAAACTGCTGCTTCTGGAAGTTGAAGGCACTCTGGTAGCTCTCATGAATGAGAATGCAATACAAAATTGCATTAAAAACCAAATAAGATTGTGCCTGCCTATAAGAGAGCAAAAAAATTGTGGGCATCTACTGTAATTTGTGTCAGTGCGTGGACAGGAGGATGTTGGGCGGGAGTTTCGTTGCATCCGAAAGCTGGACAGGGCCACGAAAGGCTAACCTAAAAACGAGGAGTGACTCTTGTGGCTGAAGCTGGGCGTGAGGAATCTGCAGCCTCCGTGTTCTTCTGCCTGTTTTGAGTAGATACCGTGCTACGATATCTGGCACATGTGGAGACTTTTGCAGTTTTCTCTTGGAAAGAGAGAAACGTTTCCCCTTCCAAAGTACGTGAATTTCTCCTGGATTTTATGGGTGAAATTCTGCTAGTTGCTGTCCAGGATCCCATTCTTCTTGTGGCCCTTTGGAAGACACAGGATACACCCTCCTACTGGCTAGTTCATGTTTTTCTGTCCCTCTTCATGCATGTTTCTCATCCCCTCTGGATAGAAAGGTGTCTCACCTTACCTTAGATGCCTGAGACCAGTTTTTGAGCCAACTATGGCATCTTTATGTTAGCTCTCCACTGAGAAGCCCCAGTATCTACACGTTCTTTTAGTTTTCCTTCCTGGCATGGCTCCTTTCACTGGGACTGGATCTGCTGTTTGTCAAACTAGGAGCTCTGCAGATTTTTGTCCTCCAGAAGGTCCCTTGGCCTGCTCCCCTGTAGTGAGAGTGGCCCATTCTGCTTCCCCGTCTCCCATTCCTCCTCCTGACTTCTCCCAGGACGGCGCAGGGAGCTCAGCTCCCACCCAATCCACTTCCCTCCATCCTTCTCTGCCCCTGGCACCGCTGCCCTCTCTTTTAGCAGCCTCCTGGTGCTCGTCTCCCCTTAGGCTGCTTCATTCACTGCCTGTGAGTCACCGAGAGCAGCTCTGCAGGGGAGCCAGCACCTTGCAGAGCAGCAGCCTTCCCCGGGATTCCCCCTGCCACGTTCCTGGCATTCCTCGGGATCGTTTTCCTGGTGGGATTCTCTCCTGATGAAACTCAAGGCGTCTAATGCATTAGCCCAGCACGTGCTCCCCTTGCACACGTGTCATGTCATCAGCCCAAATGGATCGAGTGCCTGGGGGAAAGATTGGGGGGGTTAATGGGGTCTTTCCTGCTCCTTCCCCCCGTTTCCTCCTCGCAGTTGCTAAAAGGGGTGACCATCGCCAGCGGCGGGGTCCTGCCCAGGATCCAGCCCGAGCTCCTCGCCAAGAAGCGCGGCGCCAAAGGCAAATCCGAGACCATCCTCTCCCCGGCTCCCGAGAAGAAAGGCAGGAAATCCCTGGTGAGCAAAAAGAGCGGGAAGAAAGCAAAGTCTGCCAAGGCCAGGACGCCCAAAAAGGTGAGCACGGGGCGTAGGTGGCATTGGGAAAGTGTGGATTGATGGGGTCCAAAAGCACATGGGAATATTAGGATAAATACGTCGGTGCTGCTGATATATTTATCCTAAATATGTTTGTTGCAGCTTAAAATGGGAGGTGGAAATGGGAGAGAGATTCACCAGGAATGGTTCCCTCTAAACCTGAGGAACAAACAGAGAATCACAGATTTAGAATGGGTTTCTGTAACAGAAAGTGTTAAAGCTTCGAGGGGCATTTTCAGATTTATCATGTCACCCTTGCGAGGACCTTCTCCACAACTGCATGGGGCTTGTTCATCCTCATACTAATCGTGTGGGAACGAGCTCTAGCATTTTAAGTACAGGAAACTGTGTTTTAAGTCGTTCCCTGGTTGATCGATACCACATCTTCAGTCTTGTGCTCACACTGAGGTGTGATAATTCTCTATTTTCAGTCTAGTTTGAGCTTTATGACTTAATAGCTGAGATTTCAGCTACTCTCCCCGTGTTTTTCGCCTCCGAAGCGAAGCGTTCGATAGGGCTAGTGTGTGGTTTGGGGTCGCCTCTGCTCTGGTAGCAGCAAAACTAAAGCAAAACCACCCCTAAACTCAGCCTTAGTGGTGAGTAAAACCACAGCTGGATGTGCCTCCCCGCTGCCTCTTATCATAACCACAGGCTCGTGTGTTGCCTCAGCCCAACCACTAATCTCTGCGTGGTATCGACAGCGAGGAGCTCTCTTACATAATCCTTGGAGAGCAAGAGGCTGTGAATAATGCATTACCTTGAGGAGATGGGCATAACCAATTAAATCTATTAATTGCTGAGTAATTGTGAAGGCTGCCTCTGTTGGTAGAGCCCTGGATGGGGTTTGTTTTTGTTTGTTTTTCCCTCCAAATAGAGCAAACAAAAGGACAACGAGAAAGAAGGAGCTTCAAATTCGACATCTGAAGATGGACCTGGGGATGGTTTCACTATTTTGTCCTCCAAAAGCCTCGTGCCAGGACAAAAGGTAACCCCGATTTAGGAGGGTTAAAGGGATGAGGATCACCCGAGCAGAGCCCGGGGTTACCCAGTAACGTCCCAGCCTGAAAACAGGCCACAAGGGGCTGCCCTCTTCACGCTGAGGCCCTTAGCAGCCCGGCACTGGGGCTGCCTGCCTGAGAGCAGCCCAAAACCAGCCCAAAATCTCAAAAACTGCCATGAAAATACCTGTGTGTCCACGTTGTCCAGTCAGACCGTCTGCCCCATTCCTTTTTTCTCAGCAAGTGGATTATTTCTGCCCTTGATTTTTTACCCTTTGAACAAAGCTGCATTTTTAACTTGTAGATTTAGTGAAGGAGCTGCAGTCAACTGCTTCTATTACTTTTATTTCAAAGAGGATCATCTGGGGGGGGAAAAAAATTAGCAATTTCCTTCTGAGCAGTCATCCAAGCCGTGGGAATATCATGAAGTAGTCTGGCTGGTGCAGAAACCAATTAATATTAAAAAATCACCATTGCACACACTCAACCCAGTAACTTTAATGATCTCTGCGAGACAGCACCCACCCTTAATTTGCTTTATTTATTTGGTTTGAAAACTCTTTGGGGCTGAGGTTATTGGCTTTAATTCTTTGCCCTCTCCTCCTGCAGCTTTCTCTGACCCAGAGCGACATCAGCCATATTGGCTCCATGAAAGTAGAAGGAATTGTCCACCCAACCACTGCCGAAATAGACCTCAAGGAGGAAATAGGTGAGGCTCTGCACGCAGAAAAAGCAAATCCGCACTCGGATTTGGTCTGGTCTCCCAGCTGCCTGCCGAGATTCCATCCCGGTGCATCCCAATCTTCCCCAGGCCATAAAATACCCCCTACAACACTCCTCAAAATCAGGCTGGAGCTCACTAAGTATAACAGAAAATTGGCTAATTTTTCCTCTTTTAATGATGGCTAATGACGCTCACCACTCACATGATTCCTTAAAGCAGAATTCCTTAAAGAGTTGTACGGTTTTCCTGGGATACTGTTCCTGAGGGAAGGTGGCTTGGATTTTGCTGGTGGTTTATGAGCACTCGTTTGTGGTAATTTTCTCACTGATAAGGGTGCTTTGTTGTTGTTGTTCTCCGGTTTGTTTAGGAAACACGTCCCACAAATCCCACTATTCACATTTTTAGCCCTAAGGCAGAGGCAGGTAGCATGCGTGCAGATAATTACCTTAAAAGTAATTAAGCAATTCCAGTAATAACGCTTTTCAAAACCCATAAAAAGCAAACTTTACCTGTGGCTGCAAGAGTGGTAACACAAACCCCAGCTGCTGCTAAGCGTGATGTTACTCGTAGAGCGTTCTCTTAACTCCTGTATTTTGCTTTTCCCTTGGGAATACTTGAGCGCCCAAGGTCTTTGGCTTTGTGTCCTTGCAGGCAAGGCTTTGGAAAAGGCTGGAGGAAAAGAGTTTCTAGAAACGGTGAAAGAGCTTCGCAAGTCTCAAGGACCTTTGGAAGTTGCTGAAGGTAAAAAGGAAGCTGAGTTCTGTCCTGGAAATGCCTGGAACCTTCCATGTGTTCTTCTCTCTTGGGCTGTTCTGGGTTATGTATGTGCCTTCATTTCGGTGACTTAAAAGTTGCTGTTTCTCCGTCAAGGCTGTTGCTGATAAGGACAGCCAGCTTAGGACAAGAAAAAAGGGATTTTTTTCAGTTGTTTTTTGGTTTTTAGCCCCTAAGTAGAGGCTAAATTTAGTACAATAAACTTCACTTCTGCACTGAATCATATATATCACAGAATCACAGAATATTTAAGGTTGGAAGGGACCTCTAGAGATCATCTAGTCCAACCTTCCTGCTCAATATATCAGCCATAACATTGAAGTAAACCACTCTGTTAACCTCACTGCATCACTGGAAAGCAGACTCCTTTAGAGCTGCTAAGCTAGTCCCAGGAAAGAAGATAATCCTGATGGCAAACGTAGTAATTGAGCTCCAGCCTAAAGGGCCCTGAGTTCTGGCGCTGCCAAGTGGGTAACGGGGCCTAAATGGTGGTGAATTTCCAGAGGGTTTTTTGGGTTTTGTGTCTTTATGTCTGCAATGGCCTGGCTGTGAAGAGGGGATAAAAGCACCCGAGCCATTATGATGTTCTTGGGGGGTTCTCCTGTGGCTGTGACTGCACTGCAGGAGGGTCTCGTGAGGAGTAAATGACACTGTTTTCAGTGTCACCCCGCATGAAACAAATCCAGAGTCTATGCTGAATGAGGAACACTATAACATGTTATTGAATAGCTCCTCTTAAACAAACCCTGGGACCTTCGGGGTGCAAAGCAGCAGTGACTGATCACATATTTAATGAGAAGGCCAACAGGGGATGATCGCAAGGCCGTCGCTGTGGCCTGGGCTCCTTCCCCATGCGTTTCCTTGGCGAGCTGGTGCACGGAACAGCTGGAAACGTTGCTGCGGAGCCACTTCCCCCCCAAACCCAACGCTCCCTTTGTTGCCCCGCTTCCAGCCGCGCTCACCCAGTCCAGCGGCCTGGCGGCCAAGTTTGTCATCCACTGCCACATGCCGCAGTGGGGCTCCGACAAGTGCGAGGAGCAGCTCGAGGAGACCGTCAAGAACTGCCTGGCGGCGGCTGAGGACAAGAAGCTCAAGTCGGTGGCGTTCCCCCCTTTCCCCAGCGGCAGGTACGAGCCCCTCTGCGTTAGGGGATGGTTGCGTAAGGAGACTAGCTCTGGGATGCGAAGGGGACCCGCTCTGGCCAGTGCTGGGTGCTCAACGCCGGAGTTTCAGGGGTGTTTTTTGCCCCGAATGAGCAATTTGGGGTCTTCTCCTAAAGGGCTGCAACCCCTCGTGGTCAATCTTGTTAAAACTCAGTCTTACTAGGTAATGCACCAGCGTAATCCTGGAGGCAGCAAGAGCCAGGTAAACACAGGCTGTTTGCTCAAGTCCTCGCAGCGCTTACATTAAGCAGACGAGTTGGGCAAACTGTTTTTCTGGAGAGGAGAATCACCCTCTTCCTCAAACATAACTACGTGCCGAAAGGCCAAGCTGGCGTTTTTCTCAGTGGCTGGCAAATAAAGATGTGCTTGGCCAAGAAACCCAGGGCGGTTTGTTAAGGCTAATCCCGCTCCCTGGTCACAAGGCGTCTTGCACAAGCCCTGCTCACCGCAGGTGTGCTTTTCTTGTAGAGTTTGGCTCCAAAAGGCTCCTGACTCCTTGGAAATAGCCTGGCTGCTTTGGTTTGTGGCGCCCTAAGGGTGAGGGGCAGATCCCTGGGCCCTGTGATGAAAAACTCAGAGCTTGGTCACTGAAATGACCACTCAATAACCTTTTATTATTAAAGCCCAGCCCTTAAAATCGATTTTAACGGCAGCTTTTAGAGCAATAACAATAGACTCTGTAAAGCTGAGGGCCTCTTGTCTCGGAATAATCCAGTCCCAGAGAGAGCATCAGCAGATGCTCCCGATGCTTCGTGCCTTTTCACTCCCTGTTGCTCTTAGAATTGCCCGTTTTAGAGAAGAACCAGGGCAGGTCTTGGCAGATGCTGCTCTTTTCCACTGCATTTATCAAGGACATCAGAGCTACCTGAGCACAAAGTTTTTTGAAGACTTTTAGAGTTTTTTTCAAAGGCTTTTCCTGCTTTTGGAGTCACTTTATGGCAGCAAGTGAGGTCCAGAACCCTGCACGCCACAGAACGGGCAGCACGTTGGCCCTTTGAGCCTCCCGAGCGCGTGGGGCTGGTGCCCGTCGCCGGCGCTCACCCGTTTCTCCCCTTCCCTTCCTGCACAGAAACTGCTTCCCGAAGCAGACGGCAGCCCAGGTGACTCTCCGCGCCATTTCCACCCACTTCGACGGCAGCAGCTCCTCCTCCTTGAAGAACATCTACTTCCTGCTCTTCGACAGCGAAAGCATCGGCGTCTACGTGCAAGAAATGGCCAAGCTCGACGCCAAGTAGCCGCGGCCGCCAAACCAAACTTTTATTTTTCAGCACAAAACTTGAGTAGCGTCGAGAGCGGTAGAGGCGGGGAGGGGGGGGATGTTTATTTTTGCAGTGTGGGGAGGAAGGGGAGAGCTCGTAGTGTGATGTGTTGTGACTCCGTGGAGAGCTGTTCCTAGCGCCGAGAGGGCTCCAGCCCCGTCCCTTCGTGCTGTCCGCGTCCTCCGCCCGCCCCGAGCGCCGGCGTTGCCGGCTCTTCCCGGGAGTTTTAGTGCCCCCTTGTTATTTTAGTTTAGGAGTTTTCGAGAGTAACCGCGTTTTAGATTTGTAGCCATGGATTTTACACACGTGCCCACGCATACACGTAAAAGAAAGCTCTTAAAAAGGTTCTGCTCCCTTTTCCCCTCCCGTGAGGGTGGACGGTGCTGCCTCCAGCCCGGGCGGGGGGAAAAGGATTTTACAAGTGACGCATGGGGAGCTTCTGTTTTACTTCCAACTCTCCATAACCTCTGTAATTCCTGAGACCATTTCATGGTGATTTTTTTTTTTCCCCTGTTTGTTTTATAAGAAAAAAGCAGAAAGAGACGGTGTCGAGTGTGGTTATTGCCATAAACCCTCCTTTTGCTCCCGAGGCTGGGGGGGCAGAAGCAGGGCAGACCAAACCAACCGCGGTGGCTTTGGAAAAACGGGTGTTTATTGCTACAAATCGCAGCAAACCGCAGCCCTGGCCCCGACCTGCCCACGCGGGGAAGCGGGAGCACCCTTGCTGCCCTGCTCTTTCCCTCAGCTGCTTTTCCCATATATTTTTCCCATTCTTTTTACCATTTTTCCCATGAGATGCCAATGCTTTTACTGTTTTGCCACGCTCTGCAGCAGCTCATTTGGAAAACTCCTTCATCCCCTTTGCAGCAGCCCAGGGCCCCCCTCCAACGCCGCGTGGTGGCCGGTGGCCTCAGGAGCGTCTCCAGGGGACAGTCCCAGTGTGCCCAGGTGCTGAAGGTGCCCCCGTGCCCCATTCCTACAGCCCCTGCAGGGCTGGGACCCCCACCCTACTTGGGCATGGGCTGCCCCAAGGTCTTCCAGCTCTTGTGGACGAAGAGGTTGCGGCTCTTGGCGGTCGTCACCACGAGGCGCCCCACGTGGTAGCCGTTGATCTGCCCCACGCCGTCGTCCTTGCCCATGGAGAGCAGGAACGTTAGGGACCCTGGAAGAGGAGAGGGGAAGCGGAGCCGTTTCCAAGGTAGGTCTCCAACTTCTTCCCGTGTATCCCACGTGCTGCATTGTAGCTAAAAGAAGCTGGAATGGTGCAGACGCAGAGCCAAGGAGAAGGGCTTGGACTGAGCCCAAGGGATGTGAAACCGCAGTGGGAAAAGTAGCCTGGGCAGCTGCTCAAGAGCTAAGGATCTGCCCAGTCATGGTCCCTTCTTACACAACAGCCTAGGATGGAGGTTTAGCAAGGCTGGGTATCAGCTGCTGACTAATGCGAGCGAGGGAGGAGAGGCCTTTGTTTGTTCCTAGGACTTAGGTGGATTGCACACACCTTAAAGCAAACCGTTTGGGCAAACGGGAGAGGGCCACCGGTGGCTTCATCAGCAAGATGTTGGTGGAGAAAGGCCGTGTTTAGTACATGGAGCAACTCGGACAGCTAACTCGGGCAGCATCTTGGCTGGAACCAAGAGGAAGCCTGGACCGTGGTGGTCCCAAGAGCAGGTCCCTTCATTCCCGGGGCTGTTCCCTGCGGAAGCGGAGCCGAATGGTTCCCACGCGGCCTCACCTGGTTGGTAGGCTTTGAGGGGCTTCTTCCTAAGACTGTTGACGATGTTGGTCACGGCGACGTCGGCGTGCAGCCCGGCGTGGTAGGCCATCTTGGGCTCCCTCAGGTCCGCGCAGTCCCCGATGGCGTAGACGTTCTCGTAGCCTTCCAGCTGCAGGTGCTGGTTGACCCTCAGGGCGCCGTTGCTTGCCATTTTGTCCCCTGTTTTGACCAACGGTTGAGTTCTCATAAGGATTTTTGGAGTTCCTGTCATCTTCTGCACTAGGACACCAGGGTTCCTTGGAGATGGGACTTACCAAACGCGCTGGCGTAGGCCGAGGAGTTGATCCTTATCCCCGTGCACGGGATGACCATGTCAACAGTCACCTCGGAGCCTCTTTCTGTCCGTACCACCATGTCCTTCTGGAAGCGGTTTAGAGTGAGCTCCTCCAGGTTGCTGACCCTGTCACCTGTGGTAACAGAGGCAGCTCGGGGTCACCGACCCTCACCAGATAGCCCGGGCGTAGCTGGAAAAGCAGGAAAGCCGAGGCAGCCGCGCTCGGAAGCCAGGAAGGAGCATCAGGAGCAGGGAAGGAGCTTGAGGTCCGAGTGGCTACGTACTCAACAGGAGGCGCACTCCTTTCCGGAGCAGAATCTCCTTGACCTCCTGCCGCACGCTGTGGAGCAGCTCCGCGTCGGCTAGTGCCATCTTGGAGTGGATGAGGGTGACCTGGCGAGGACAAAGCAGCGACGCGGCGGGGACACGTTGAGCAAGAGAGACCTCCCCACGCGAGGCGCTCGCGGTGGGACCGGCGCCGCTACCTCCTTGGCCGGGTGCTCCGTTTTGATCTCGGCCGCCATCTCCACCCCAGCGGAGCCTCCTCCCACGACCAGGATGCGCGGGGACTTCTCAAGCTAGGGAGGTGGCGAGAGAGCGGGTGGGACGTCGGGTCCTCTCCCTCACGCCGATAACCCCCCCGGCTTGGAAAGCAGAAGGAGGAGAAGGCTGAATCGAGGGAGGCAACGCAACCCAAGAAGGAGAGGCTGGCTCCTCACCTCCTTGTTCATGTCCTCGTAGGCCTGGATGGCGCTTTCCATGTCGACCACCTTGTGGAACTTGCCGGGGAAGGGCCCGTCGCTGCCCGTGGCGAGAATGAGGTGGGAGTAGTGGAGCTCCTGAGGAACGGAGGGTGGGAGAGGATGTTGGACCTCGTAAGGAGAGCCTAAAACACGGGCGTTCCCCCTGCGTGCTGTGCATTGACCTCCTCCTCTGGTTGGGAATCCATCCCCAGGGACTACTGCTCCCGTTTGAGGGGCTCTTTTCCGTCAGCTTGGACAGGGTGTGGGCTGGGACGCAACCCCAGACCGGAGATGCTCTGGAGTCTGCAGATCCACTGCCTGTGTTGTTTCCGGACGAACGGGAGGCCTGAGCACTAGGGGGTGCACGACATTGCCTGCTCAGTTCCAGCAGCGGGAGGGCTCCCTGGGCTCTTGGGGACGACCCCATCCCGGAGCGCTTCCCGGAGTGGCATGCAGCGCCGACACGGGCGGCCTCACCCGCGTGGCCGCCCATCGGGTGCAACGGGCGCCTCCCCGCAAAAAAAACCCGGGTCCAAAGGTTGCGCTCCGTGCGGGAGGTGCCGCGACCTCTGCGCCCGCCGCGTGTTTGCCGGCGGGGATCGCTGCGTTCCCCGAGGGCGTTTGCCGCGGCACGGTGGTGTTTCCAACGCCCTCCTGGCCCCACGGGGCTCCCAGGGTGCCCCCTAGCAGGGGTCTGGCCCGCTCGCTGCGGGCCCTTGGGCTCGCTCACCTCGCCACTGCTTAGCAGGACCCGCTGCCTCTCGGCGTCGATGCCCACGGCGCGCCCTTGGTGGAAGCTGTCGCCGAAGGCGGCGGCGAAGGGGATGAAGGTCTTCCTGGCAAACCCTGGGAAAGAGCGGGGTCCCCCCACACCCCGTGGGGTCACCCCACACGCCGTGGGGCCGCCCCACGGCCCGGGGCGCGTGTGCGGGGACTCACCGCTCTGCGCGGCGGCGCGCAGGGCGCCCACGTTGTGGTGGAAGGCGTCGCGCGCGTCCACCAGCGCGAAGGGGACGCCCCAGGAGCGCAGGTGGCCGGCGGCGGCGGCGCCGCCGAAGCCGCCCCCGAGCACCACGACGCGCACCGAGTCGTCCACGGAGAGCCCGGAGCCCATGGCTCCCTGCTCCGCTCGGCTCCCGCTCTGCTCGGAGCGCCCGTGACGCGGCCGGCGCCGGAGGCGGGACGAGGCGAGCGGCGCCGGGCCGCCCACGGCCACAGCGCCCTCCCGTCCGGGAAGGCATCGGGAATCGGCTCCGCCGGGAAACGCAGCTGGGAGGCCTCCCACCGGAGCCTGCGTTCCCAAGGCGGCGTCTCCCACGCCATGATCCGAGCGGCCCCGCTGGGCTTCTCCAGCCCGGCACTGGGAAACCAACCCAGTTCGGAGCAGCTCCCGGCTCCTCCGCGCCCGCGCCGGCTCTTTCCCTTCGCTATGTAAATGAAAGGGACCTTTAAACAACAAAGCCTTTTATTGTCATTATTATTATTATCATTATTATTATTATTTCTTCCCCTCCCCCCCGCCACAAACAAAAGCCTCGTTTTCCACTTCCAGTTTTCCCGTGAGCGCAGGACCTGCCCCGGGCAGGTTCCTGATTCGCGTGGGGCCATCATCGCGCACGGCTCCTCCGCTGGATGCGGATCCATCCCCTGCTCCGGGATAGGGATGCGGGAAAATCCCGGAGGGGCCACGCGCCGCCTGAACGGAGCTTTGTCCGCTGCAGGGCCGCTCTTCCCTTGGCAGGGTGAGGAAGAGGGGGGGTCCTTCATCCCCGGAGCGGAGCGGGCGGGCGGCACAATAGTGTCCAGTGTCCTCGGAAAGCGACGGCCTCCCACACGGGCCGCTCCCGGGAGCGACTGCAGGATAAACACGGGGCCGGCACCGAAAATCGAGGCTGCCGTTTAACGCTGTGGCCCCCACGCCGGCTTTGCCGCCCGCTCCCGGAGCCGGGATTATCCCTGGCAATCCCCTTAACCCGAGCAGGGCGCCCGGGAGCGCCCTCGGGAGGGCTGTCCTGCACCTCGGGCGCCCCCCCCCGTTCCCTGGGGAGGCCCCATGGATCCCCCATGGGATCCCCCGTGGGCCGCCCTGCTCCCTTCCGCAGGCATCGTGGGTGCAGGCGACGCCTGGCGCAAAATTCACGGTAATTCCGTGTCAAGCGAAGCGCCTCCGGATGGTGCTGGTGAGCAGCGGGATGCCCGGCAGAGATTCCCCACGGAGCAGCATCCCCTGCCCCGGGATGTGCCTGGGAATGGGCGACATCCGGGTGCTGCAGCCGCGGGGATCCCTGCTGCTTTCCCAAATCCCACCGTGCGTCTCTCCACCCGCCGACGCTTGGCTTTGGCCCTGACTCCTGATGCGTTTTCCCTCTTTTTTCCCTAAAATAAATAACTTGCGGGCAGGCTGCGGGCGGGACGGGCGCGCGGCGCCGCGCGGGAGCCTGGCGGCGCCCCAGGAGGCACTTGGGTGGCTACCCCCGGGTAGGCACTTGGGTTCCTTCGGGAACAAGGAGGCTTTCCCGAGCCGGGCTCCGCGGGGAGGCGCCCAGGGCTCCGCGGAGGCGCGGGCGGCTACGCGAGCCAGGCGTCGGGCGCCTCCTCGAGCAGGCTGAGCGAGCGGTTGGCGAGCACGGCGGCGCTGGGCGCCAGCTTGTAGCCGAAGAGGCGCATGGCGGGCGCGCACGCGTCCTGCACCACGCGCGCCAGCTTGAAGGGCATGCTGAAGCGCCACTTGTCCGGCTGCTCCGAGGAGTTCTTGCGCGTGGAGTAGACGCCGCTGGCGTCGCGCGGCGCCCGCGTGTTGGCGCCGATCCAGCGCTCCACCTGCGGCGTGAGGCGGATGCCGGCGAAGCGGTACATGGCGCGCGCCGTGCGCAGTGGTGCCCGCGCCACGTCCTCGTAGCGCACGAGCATGTAG
>VZSG01001423.1:47550-64476 GCA_013398315.1 Nothoprocta pentlandii | reverse complement strand
TGCAGAAGAACATGCTGTTGAAACCTGTGCTTGCTCCTACACAGAAAGGACAGGCAGGCCACCCACAGCATGAAGGAAGCTGCAGTCACTGTCTTGACAGGGCTGCTTGTACAAGTTTTGGCTCTTCCTTGTGTCTTCTACCATATGCCTTGCCCAAGGGTGTGTGGGAAGACAGCGAAGGGAGCTGACGTTGGTGAGGTTCAGGTAATGGCCACCCTGGGTGGTAGTTGACTCCTACTTTTTTATTATTTTATTCTCTTTATTTATTTTGATGATACATTTCTTGCTCCCTGTGGTCTTCCAGCATCAGGCATCACAATCTAAACTTTAAGATTCACTTGGATCTGTTGGATCTGGTGTCCTCATTTCTGCCCTGGCTCTGGGGCACCGGCAGCAAAGCTTCCAGCTCTTTCCTCTTGGAGCTCCTGCACGTTGTTTTCGGAGGCGGCAGAGTGGGCTGATGAAATTCCTGGTGCTCAGCAATTGCCTGATGATGCACTTGAGGAGGGAAGTTTCTGCTTAGGAAGAAGGTTTCTGCCTGGTGGGATGTGCTGCCTACCGTATTCCCGGCTCCTTGCGCTGCCCTGCCAGAAAGCTTGGTGCCTCCCCGGCCCTCCCGCAATGCTCTTCCAAAGGAGAGCAGGGGAGGGGAGCCGGGTGCTGCTACAAAGCCAGGCTGCTCCAGCAGCTCCCTGTGCCTGGGGAAGATGTGCCAACTAGAGCAGAAAACGTCGCCGGAGACCTGGGCGCACGCCGAGGAGGGGCTGGCAGCTCCGGTGTGCGAGAGCGCCGATGGGCAAAGCCCCCTTCTCCCTATACCCAGGCTGCCCGGCCTGCGCCCTCCTGCCGAAGGGCCACGGGTGGTGTTGGCCCTTCTCCGAGGCGATGTTTTTGCCCTGCACACAAGGCGCTGGCTTTGCTCCGCTGGGCGCGTGGGAGCGGGGAGGGCGCTGACGCCGCAGCCTCGGCCGTGCCCGGCCCTCCTCTTGGTTGCCATAGAGCATGTTTGCTCTGCCAAGGGCTCTGTGCTGGCTGCAGCCCGGTGCTGGCCCCCGGGAGAGCTGCAAATAAGGTGCTGCAAGGAGGAACCCGTGGCTTGGAGGGAGAGGAGAGCGTTTCTCACCCATGCTCGTGAGCACTCTTGCCTGTGGCAGGAGGTGGCAGTGTTTAAGTGGCTTCTCTGCAGTCCTCCCTGTCACCTTTTCGGCACTTGCGCTGTCCCATTCCTCTCCCGAGTGCTGTCCCCTGGTCTTACAGGTCCGGCCTCCCTTGCTTGCCTGGGAAATGAGAGCCTCTCGGTACCCGGCAGAGCTCTGCCCCTAGACTGCTGCAGTCGGCCCGGCGTGTAAGGGGCAGTGGTGAGGGGGTTTGCACAGCCCAAGAGATGAGGGATGTCACTACTGGCATCTCTTGAGAATTGTTATGTGCTATTCCGGGGTAGGTTAAGTCCGATATGCCATGGGTCAGGGCATTTCATTTATTTTTCCTTCTCGGGTGCTCTGAAATGTTGAAATTTCTGGGGAAGAGGGGAAAAAAAAAAAAAAAAAAAAAGAGGTCCTAGGGGTCTGTGAAATGCTTTTGGGCTTTCCCTGCTGGAAAGACTGAAACAAGCCAGCATGTTGCTGGCGTAGAGATGTTGCTACTTTAACACGCAGCTTGGAGACTCCTCAGTTGAGGAGTCATTCTTTGCACCGTGGAATTGAGACTGATTTCCTATGGATCTGGGTCTCATCTGACTCGGCAGTTGTGCAAGGTGTGAGCTTGGTGGATGGTGATGGCCTTTCCACCCCGCAAATGTGTCTGTAGTGTGCTTAGTGAAGGAGGCAGGAAAGCTCAGCCTCTCCATATGGCTTTTTGTTATGCTTCCTTGAGAACGGCCACTGTTTCCTGACTAACCCTGCCCAGGGAGGGACAAATGCAGAGGCGTGAGCTCTAGGGGCTCCTGAGCTTTAGGTTTGGGTTTGTGCTGTTGTGCTTTGAGCCTCGGGCTGAGCTTCTTGCAGGGCTTGAAGGTGGTGGTGGGTCTGTTTTGCCCTTTGGTGGTTGTGGGCACCCATTTTGGCATCAGGGCAGCACTGGGATGCTGGATATTGGATGCTTGCTTTTCCTGGCTGTATCCCGTTCCTGACTTAAGGAGCCAGGAATCACTGCATATCTCTTCCTGAAACACGCTCACCAGCAGCAGGCTTGTGTTAGAGTTTGTTTTTTTCCTCCCTTGATGCTTTAGCACACAAATTTCTCTGCAGATGTTGTGTACTGGTGGGGAAAAAAAGAGAACCTGGGGAATCTCTCCGTCTCACAGTAGTCCAAGCCCTATTTTCTTACACAGATGGGTAAATGTAACAGACCAGGTGTGAAATATTTGAGTGTGAAGCACAAAATGGTCTGGGTGGCTGCAGCTGCGGAATGTCAGGCACCGAGGAGGGAAGGATGTGGGGTGGATCTGCATGGGGCTGGTGCTGTTCATGGATCAGGAGCTAAATGCAAGTCCAGTGTTGTGGCTTTGTGTGGGAGAATGGTGAATTCCTGCTGAAAGGTATGAAGAGAAGCCCAGTCTTTAGGCAATGTGAAGTGCCATCCTGAGGAGCCCTTGGGCTGGCAGCGAGGTAGGTGAAGCCACGCCAGGGTTATCCTAGTACAACTTGAGCAGTCGGCGCGTGCAGACGTGCTGTGCTTAATGTTGGCATTTCCATGTCCTTTATCACCACGGGGGCTCTTGTCTGCTGGGGGCTGAGGTTTTTCAGGGTCTACTTTCAGTCCGGGAATTTCTTGGCTGCCCCGACAAGTGCCCAGGTGCCTCCCAGTCTGAGAGGTGCCATTCTAGTGAGAGGCAATGGAAACCCTTAGATTGGCAGCCCTCCGCTTTCTGTTCCCTTCCTTGCAGTCAGGAGAGGCACTGAGCTCTGCCAGCCTTCCTGCCCAAGTGATTTGGGGGCAGGAGCTGCGTGTGTCTTGCCGCCTCAGCTGCCGACTGCAGCTCTCTGCTCTTAAGTGGGAACTAAATCAGCTTTCCTCAGTGCCGGGGGCGTGGGGGTGTTGGAGGTCAAGGCTCCTTCTGGCCTGTTTGTCCGCTGTCCACGTGGGCCTCCTGCGGCGATTGCTGGCACACCGTGCTGCAGAAGCAGGGGCACGTGCCCAGGATTTGCTGCTGCCAAAAGGAAAGGAGAAGGTGGTAGGGAAGGTGGGGGAGCCAGTTGTAGCCTGACTGGCTGCCCGAGGAGGGTTACGCCTGAACCTGCAGAAATGTCACTGAAGCTCCTGAGTTTCGTTTCTCCCTCTGTGCAGGGCTGCAGAAACAGGACTATGTCCACCATGGTGTACCCAAGGGAGGAGAAACTGGACAAGCTGAGCCAAGAGGAGATTATTTCCAACACCAAACTGGTGATGCAAGGGCTGGAGGCACTCAAGAATGAACACAACTCCATCCTGCACAGCCTGCTGGAGACCATCAAGTGCCTGAAGAAGGATGAAGAAGCCAACCTTGTGCATGAAAAATCCAACCTGCTCCGCAAATCAGTGGAAATGATAGAACTGGGGCTTGGGGAAGCTCAGGTGAGAGGGTCAAGGGCCCTTGCAGGTGGCTTCTGGGGCTTTAGGCAATTGGGAGCTGTTTGGGTGGGCAGGCAGGCAGGCACTTGACTGTCTTCCATATGCTGCAAGGGGCAAGAGACCTGAATGTGGAAGGTCAAGACTGGCATTGAGGGTGGGCCAAGAACATGCATGTTGGGGAGGGGGCAAAGAATAGAGGGTTGTGGTAGGTACTGACTGACCAATTGGGATTTTTGGCAAGGTGATGATGGCCTTGTCGAATCATCTGAACGCCGTGGAGTCAGAGAAGCAGAAACTGCGTGCTCAGGTGCGGAGACTGTGCCAGGAGAATCAGTGGCTGCGTGACGAGCTCGCCAACACCCAGCAGAAGCTGCAGCGCAGTGAGCAGACCGTGGCACAGCTGGAGGAGGAGAAGAAACACCTTGAATTCATGAACCAGCTGAAGAAGTATGATGAGGATGTCTCTCCTTCGGTATGCCCTTGCCAGGGGGAACAGCTGCCTGGGAAGAGGCTAGGATTGGGCCCAGTGGAATTGCCTAGGTTTAATAGCCACAACCACTACCAGTTTCCTTACCCAGCAGTTCTTGCAACCAAAGGGATATCACATGGATCAGGATCTTGGGCAAACCATGAGAAAGGGTGCCAGCGTGTATTGGGGGATGTTGCCTGGCTTCATTGGGTGGAAGGGGGAAAAGTGGCAGAGATCCCAGAGAAGCTGAGGGCCTTGGGCTGCTGGGTGGAGGAAGGATTGGTAGTGCGTTTGTCCCAGGATGCTGCCGTCTCTGAGAACCAACTGCATTGTGATCCCCATTCCTTTTAGGAGGAGAAGGAGGGTGACTCCACCAAGGACTCTCTGGATGATCTGTTTCCAAATGAGGAGGAGGAGCATGGTCCTGGATGTAAGTGTTTGTACTCATGCGTGGTTGCTGACACCCTCTGTTTCAGTCTGTTTGCCCAACATGCCCCTGTTTATTCATCCGTGCCCACAGTGCCCCATCAGCACAGCAGTGCAGTGGCAGCGGCCCAGCAGGGAGGCTATGAGATCCCCGCACGCTTGCGCACCCTTCACAACCTTGTCATCCAGTACGCCTCCCAAGGACGCTACGAGGTGGCTGTGCCGCTCTGCAAGCAAGCGCTGGAGGACCTGGAGAAGACATCAGGCCATGACCACCCTGATGTGGCTACTATGCTCAACATCCTGGCTCTGGTGTACAGGTGAGCATTGTGGGGAAAGCAGGACTTGGGTCATCAGAGAATTCTATCTCTCTTTTTTGCCAGAAAAACAGTTGTGGGGGCAAAGAACTCCTGTAGCTTCCAGGGGGTTGCTTTTTTAAAAGGTTTTGGCCTGGATGAAGGATTTAGGCTGCCCAGCTATTCCAGTATAAATAAAGAGTGGCTAAGATAGGGATGAAGGGAGAAGTGGAAGGACTGTGTGGGCTGTGGTGCCTAAACACCCAAGAACTAATAGACTTTGTACTTCAGGGATCAGAATAAATACAAAGAGGCAGCACACCTCCTGAATGATGCGCTTTCCATCCGTGAGAAGACCCTGGGCAAAGATCACCCAGCGGTGAGTGTTTCCCTTTGACTGCTTCCCTTACCCAGTGGGCCCCAATGGGACTGGAATGGTGTCCCCTGGAAGGCATATCTGTGGCCAAACCCTTTCATGCTGGACTGCTCTGGAGAGCAGCGTGCCCTGTGGTATGAAGGGTGCCACTCTCACAGTGTGGGACTCTTTTGCCTTCTTCAGTGTGGCTTGTCGGGAGTAACTGACTTCTCCTGGATGGATGCCCTGATTCAGGCAGGGTAGTCTTCTGTCTCTGGAGCCTTTCCTCTGGAAGCAGCTGTACTGCACGGATAAAGTAAATGGGACAGTTACCAGCATTGCCACTGGTGTTGCCTCCCCTTGTTTGATCCTGCTTTGTTTCACAGAGAAGCTTGTGTCCCTGCAGGTGGCAGCAACCTTGAACAATCTGGCTGTTCTCTATGGCAAGAGAGGGAAGTACAAAGAAGCAGAGCCGTTATGTAAGCGAGCCTTGGAGATCCGTGAGAAGGTACCAGTCCCCCATGCTCTCCTTCTAGCTCTCTGTGAGGTTCTTTCCCCAGTACCTCACTGCATCTGGGAGATCCAAAACCCAGTATTTCTTAGAAAGAAGGGTGAGCCTCTGTCTTGGAAAGTGGCTCTTATTTCCATCTAGCTTGTTCCTAGTGTTGATTATGCTAACTCGCCTGTCTCTCCAGTGTCGTTTCTGTTGTTAGGGGGCCTGGGAAGGGTGGAAGGCCTGATTTCTCCTCTTAGCTTCTGTTGTCCTTGGCTCCTGGATAGCATAGGCACATCCTAAAGGGACTGCAGTGCTTGCTTACTACCTTACTGTCATTGTTGGTGTGCTAGACAGGGAATTAGCATGCGAGAGTGACCTGGCTAGGGCCAGAACTGCCAGGCTGTCCCCAGCAACCTACTGCAGTGTTTGTGTAGTCAGATTGTGGCTTTTGAAGTTTTATGGCTTTTCTTCTCTGGCTTCCCTAGGTCCTAGGCAAAGACCATCCTGATGTGGCCAAGCAGCTGAACAACCTAGCCCTGTTGTGCCAGAACCAGGGCAAATACGAGGAGGTGGAGTACTATTACTGCAGAGCGTTGGAGATCTACGAGAGCCGCCTGGGTCCTGATGACCCCAATGTGGCTAAGACTAAAAACAACCTGGTGAGATCATAGCAAGAAGCAGTGTGTCAATGGAGAGTGGCTTGCGGGGCAAGCATTGCCTGGCGCGTGGAGGAAGTGGGGAGGAGGCTGGGAAGGGAGAAGGTTAATCTGTGGGGCTGAAGGGCTGCTTAATCTGGCAGCAGGGCTGGAGCTGTGTTTTCTTGGTTGTAGGCTTCCTGTTACCTGAAGCAAGGCAAATACAAGGATGCAGAGGTGCTATATAAGGAGATCCTCACCCGTGCTCATGTGAAGGAGTTTGGCTCTGTGGATGGTTTGTACAAGAGCTGTTGGAGTTGGGGAGGGATGGTCTCCTGTCATTCAGCCCCATCTTGGCTGATTCTGACAACCTACTGGCAGAAGGAGGGGGTGCCCCGTGAGATTTCCTGCTTGGGGCGGTCCTTGAGATACAAGACAAGAATGACAGTATCCTACCTTTTCTCTCAGGAGGGGGTCTTAGAGCTCTGACTCAGTGTTTGCCAAGTTGGTCACTGTTGTGGCTAAAAGAGATGGCATCAAATGAAACAGCTGTTCTTAGTGAGGACTGAAGTCTCTGTCGTGCTCTTGGAACGGGCATCCTGCCATGGGAGGATGTGTTCCTTGCTTCCCTTGCAGTGTCACCTGTCCTTTTTTGGTGGTCTGGCCAGTAGCTGTAAGCTTAGTCACCTCCCTCTGGTGAGCCACTGGCTTTGGAGATGGTCTTCACTGGGCTCTTCGGGAGGCAGAGTCCCAAAGGAAGCAGCAGAGTGGCGGGATAAGGTGGTGAGTGGAGCTTTGCTGTGTTCTTCCCTGCAGATGAGCACAAACCAATCTGGATGCATGCCGAAGAGAGAGAGGAGATGAGCAAGGTGAGTGAGCTGATGTTGAAGCCTGCTGATAGCAGTGAAAGCCCTGGAAGGGGAAGGAGGTCCTGGGGTACTCTCTCCCATTACAAACAGACCCTCTTTCCTGCAGTGGACAAGGATCAAGAAGAGTCCCTGTGGGCCCTTCTGGAGTGGGGAAAAGACATGACTGCTCTTAGGGGCTGTGGGATTTGGATGCTCTTTGGGCCTGATGCTCTTCCTGAAGCTGGAGCAGCTTCAGCCCTGCTGCCTGTGTGCACTCTCCCTCTTTGCTTGAGCATGCCCTGTAGAGCATGCAGATGGACAATGGCAGATGGCAGTGCCACAGGGCATTGGCCCTGTGCCTCAAAGAGCTGCTAGCACTTGGAGCACCGCTCCCAAAGCACTCCCAAGGCTGCTGGGGAAAAAGGGAGACCAAGAAGGCACTGCTGCTGTCACCTTGCAAATCCAGCTTGGGTTGGGCTGGTCTTAGCTGCATCTTGTTCTAGCTGTTCCCCGAACAAAGGCAGAGGGGTATTGCACCTGCCTTGAACTTGGCTGAACTTAGGCTTTCCACAAGCCCAAGATTTTTTTTTTTTTTTTTTTTTTTTTTTGGCGGGGGAGTGAAGAAGTGGGATGAAGGTCTCTGGGCTGTCTCAGTCTGCAGTGGGAGCAGGTGTTGGCTCTCTCCTCTTTTTTTCCCCTCTGAGCCGAGCCTATGAAGGCTTAGCTTGCAGGCCTGTCTTAGCCTTTTGTAGTTTCCATCCTGTGAACTCTTGAGAAATAGGGTCATGGCAGCTGCCGCCTGCTGTCTCCTGCAGCCTCCCTGCATCCTCCCATCAAACTGCTCTGTGGGGTCCCTAGTGCCCAGCGAGTGCCCTGTGAGGCCCATAACTCATGTGACTTCCTGCTGTGGCACCAACCCTCACAGGAGCAATCAAAGGCTGAATAGGGACTGGGCTCCCCTTGCCTGCCCTGGGGTTTAGGTGCTCCTTATGGTCTCTTTGGAGAGGTGGGAGATGAAATGTAGATATTTCAGTGTGAAGCTGTGCTCCAGCTAGCTGGCTTTGCTTCAGCAGTAACAGATCAGGCTGCCTCTGTAGTATTGCCTTCAGGGGATACTTGGGGTAGGAGAGGAGCCAGGAATGATCTCTGGGGCCTTGTTTGGGCACTGGTTTTAGAAGGAAATGAGTTTCTTGGTGAGGGGAGCTCAGAAAAGGGAGATTCATCTTGCAGCCTGAGGCAATGGCCGAGTCCCTTCTTGCAGCCCTGGGGCTGCTACTTCTGGGACTACTGCCTCCAGAGCAGCTGTGGCCAAACGGTGCAGTTGGCATAGCCCTCACAGCAGTGACCAGTGAAGGGTGACAGCAGCCCTGCTTGTACTGCTGGCCCATGGCCTGGTGCTTCTGCTCTCTGTTTTATGCTGTTTTTTCAAATCTCCTATTAAAAAACAACAACAGTAAAATCCTTGTAGAGCTTCACTTTTTTCCCTCACTCTCTTTTCCCCTTCATTTTCACTGGCAGGGGCAGGCAAGCTTCCCTACCCATGATAGGGCCTTGGGGCTGTCAGCTTATGGAAACCTGTAAATAAAATGGTTGAGGTGTTTTGAATGTCAGGCTCTCTTGTCCTCAGGGCTGTCCAGGCTTTGGGGAAGGAACCCCAAGTGTCCCCCTTGGCTCAGGGAAGCTCCAGCGTGTGGCATAAAGCTCCTACAACTGGTGCTGTGGCTGAGCAGGAGAAAGGACCCCTGTGAGGAGACTTCCTCTGTGGTTCTGGCCCTTTCTGGAAGGAAACCTAAAGCTTCAGAGCTTCGGCACCTTCCAGAGCCTTGGACCTTGGTGAGAGCAGCTCTGCCATGCTTGGAGCTGAGCTGGGTACTACCTGTCGAGCCCGTGCATCATGTGGGTGCCCCAGGGTGCCTGGACAGGCAGCCCTCCTCCTGCAGTAGTGGTGATTCCTGCCTGCGGGCCCCATTACCTTGGGTGGCCAAAGCAGTGCTTGCCACCCAGTCATGCCAACCCATTTCCTTCTTCCCCCATGCTCAGTGATAGGATTTGCAAGCTGTGTTTCTAAAGGTGGTCCTGGTGTGCTAGGCATGACCTGTCATTGTTTGGGGACTGGTCCTGGGACTCAGCTTAGGCTGGAGGATCACAACAGGCAGATGGCTAACGCATCTCCCCTCTCCTCATCCCGCAGAGCAAGCACAGAGATAGCGCTCCCTACGCTGAGTACGGCGGCTGGTACAAGGCCTGCAAGGTTAGCAGGTAAGAGGAGGTGCCGGCAGCTGCAGGCTCTGCCAGGAGGTGCCTGCTGGGCTCCTCCTCACCTTCCATCTGTCTCTGCAGCCCAACGGTGAACACTACCCTGAGGAATCTGGGTGCGCTGTACCGGCGCCAGGGCAAGCTCGAGGCAGCCGAGACCTTGGAAGAGTGCGCGATTCGCTCTCGGCGGCAGGTAACCCTTGCGGGACCATCTGCAGGGACCAGGGGGAGCTATGCTATGATGCAGCCTGCCGCCCCAAGTGCTCTTTGGCTCGGTGGGCTGTCGTGTGCTTTATGGCCTCTCATGCCCTTAGGGAACACGCACTCAATGCTGGCACCTCGTGGTGGTTGTGGTTACGTTTGTGTATGCAGTTGAGGCATGCAGGTGCTTGCATGTGCATGGGGATGTGCAAGCGCATGCATGTGTAGGAGGCATGTGTATGTTGTGGGGTAGGAGGCATGTGTATGTTGTGGGGTGTGTGTCTGCATGAGTGTGGACGAAGCAAGCACATCTCAGTGCAGAAGCACCTAGCTGGAGCAGGTCAGAGACCCTGGCTTTGCCTGTAGTTGAGGAGACTTGTCTTGGAATCTCTTCTTCCTGATGGTTTCTAGCCTACGGGACTCTCTAGAGATTTTCAGGAAGGTTTTTCCCACTCTAAACTCCTCTTGATCATCAAAGAGCAAGTGGGAGTTGTTTATGCTCAGCATGGGAACTGAGGGACCACAAAAACTTTGGTGTACTGACTCATGAAGGAACAAAGTTGTCAGCTTTGCCACTTGCCTTTCTCCCAAGGCTGGCAGGTAGCTTGGAAGGGAGCTGGAGTGTGAAGAGAGACTGATGAGAGTTGAAGCATGGCTCTCCCTCTAGCCAAGGAAGGTTAGGCTGTGATGGGGCAATGGTCAAGAGATGGATGGAGTTAGGTAGAGCAATAGCACAGCAGAACCCTAGAGGGGAAGGAGCACGGAAGGACAAAGCTGTGAGCACTTCCTTGTCCCTTCTGCTTGCAGGGCATCGACCCAATCAACCAGACCAAGGTGGTGGAGATCCTTAAGGAAGGCAATGGAACAGAGAGGCGACGGAGCCTGGGTGGCGGTGTCAAGTACGAGAGTGCCACAGACGGTAGTGAGGAAGTGAGTATGGGCGTGGAATGGAGCGGGGTAAGTACAAGACACCATCAAGAACGGCCTCGGCTGGCTGCCGGAGGCGGGAGAAAGCCTGGCTCAAGGCTCTCCACACGTGGCCTGTCGTGGCATCCTTGTCTGCTTCCATTTGTTCCCTGCACACTTCCCTCTCTTCTTTCTTGGCATGAGCCAGCAGGCCTACAGAGGTGCGTGTCTGGGCCCGGCTTCTGTTTTATCTAGGCCAGGTATTCCTAACTGATGGCTCCTCCTTTGAAAGAGTGCTGTCAGGTCCTGGCAATACACAGCACGAGCTGGTCCTGGCCTGCCCTTAATCTTAGCCCTGACACTGTTATTAACACCTTTCCCTACTACTCATCTCTTGAGACCCCTTGGCTGAGAGCATCGGCCCCCTGTCAGGCTCAGGCAGCCGCGGGGGTGGCTTGGCTGGCTGTCCTGCACCGTGCCACAGGCAGGCCGAGGCTGGGGAGATCTGCGCCTGGGTGCGACTGTAGGCACAGGGAATATAGTCCACAGCTCATGTCTTTTTCTGTCGCCCTCTCCTGGTCTCATGCCGAGGTGATAAAAGGCAGGTCCTTGCTGGAAGCCAGGCCAGGCTGACCAGTTATGGCGAAAGACGATAGTGTTAGTTGAGACTTAAGAAGGGTGATTTGAAGCTGCTTAGGCTTGCTCTGATACCGAAAAGCACTCAGGTCATGAGCTCTGAGTTTGGAGCAGTGCAGTGGTTCAGGTCTGAGACGAATGATTTTCAGTCTCCGTAAGGAGGAGAACGGAAGAGCAGCATGTGAGCATTGTGCTGGATGGGTGCTTGGCTCAAGGGCTACAAGAGCTATTAATGCTGCCTGTGCCTTGCTGGAGCTGTAGCTGGGACCATAGTGGAGCAAGTACCTGTGGGTGGTTGTGGCCACAAGCAATGCACTGAGTACACCAATGACTCCCTCCTCGTGTGTGCTGTCACTAACTCTTCCCCCATGTGGCTTGCCTCCATCCTCCCCCTGCATGGTGAGCTCCCTCCCTTCCTCCTTCCTCTTCTCTGTTGCCATGACAGCCCCTCCGATCCAAAGCCTGAAGCCGCTGGCTCTCTTGATTGTGGATTGTACCCAGGAGGTGGCTAGAGGGGACCTTGGGCAGCTCAGCTGCAAAGGGAGTGTCCTCTAGATGCAGCACTGTACCCTGTCCCAATCCTAAGGAGGGTCCTAGCCCTGGCAAGGCACCAACCCTGGACCTTGTGCTCCCTGTCACCAGAGGGGCTGGATGAGTGAGGAGGAAGGGCTGTGAGGTGAGGTTAGGATGCTAACCTCGACTGCCCTTATGTCCTGGTCAGTATCTCTCTGCAGCTCTTCCTGGCTCTGCTGCTGGTGGTCTGAGAGCCCTTGCTGTTGGTCTCTGAGCTGCTCATGCCGCCCCCTCCCTCAGCCCAGCCAAGAGCACTTGTGCTGCTGGGCTGTCCCTGCACATATATTCCTTCCCCAGGGGCCTCTGGCCCAGCCGTTGAGGGGATTTGGGAACTAGCTCAGCGCCCCAGGGATATGGGTGCTGACATGTGTTCCCAGCTGCCTTCCCTGACCTTCTGCAGAAGTAACCAGCTCCCTCTCCCCAGTCTGCAGCCCTGATGGAAAGGAGGCTAAGACAGGTCCCCCTGCTTCTGCCTGTCACAGCTCTTCCTCTCTGAGCTGGCTGTCCCCACCCACCTGCTGAGGGTGCTGGCTGGGATGGAAACCCTAGTACTCCAGCCTCCCAAGTCTCCCTGCTTGTCTACAGTGTCCCTGTGGGCAGCCTGGGCACTGCTCTGTGTGCTGCTGGGATTACCTGTATCCTCATGGCCTTGTAAATTGTGTCTTTCTCCTCTCTGTGCACTAGGCTTAAATGCCTCCCGAGACTCCCTCTTTCCCCTCCACCGCAATCACCTGGATGTTTGTGTTATACCTTCTGACTTTTCCTCCACACCATCCCTCCTTCCTCGTCAAGATCTCCGTGCCAGTCCCCAAACCTTCCCAGCGCGCGAGGCCACCGCAGCAGCGCCTGCAGAGGAGCTCAGGGCCCAGCTCCAGCCCTGTGGCCAGCAAGAGCAGGAAGAAGCGGCGTGGAGCTGGCTGCTCCCCCTGCCAGGGCGAGGGACCGCCGTCCCCTTGTGTATCACCACCCCCTCCCCAGCCTGCCCTTGCACCTCCCCAGGGAGCTGGGTGTCAAGCCTGCAGGGACTGTCTTCGCTCCAGGCGTGCCGACTCTACCATCGTTAGACGTCCTCAACTGTCCTAACTTGTCCCCTCCGTCTCTGCAGAAGCCAGGATGGAGGCGTGAAGATGGGGGACAGCTTTTGGAGATGCAGTGGCCTTGTGTTACCCTGTACATGGGCACTTCCTTCCCTGTAGGCTTAGCTGACCTTAGTGCCTCGCAGCCAGCTGGTGCTGGCCCCCACAGTGCCAGGCTCTCTCTGGGGCGTGGGGCCGTGGGTGTCGCTGTCCTGCCATTCTCCTGCTGAGCTCCACCACCCTGGGCAGCACGTGGCCCTGTGTGAGGGCATGGGATGCACAGTTGCTGGGAGCACCCTTCAGCTACAACAGGGTGGAAGGTGGCAACAGCCACAGGGTCCTGTGTGGAACAGGGACCTGCTTAGTCAAGTACACTTGCTTGTGGCTTCCTGACTTGATGTATTCACTTAGTCCCTTGGCTATTGGCATTAAAGGGTGGATGGGAGAAGCGAGGGTAGAGCTATTTGCTTCTTAAAGGCGGGTAGAAGAAGAGTAAGAGAAAAGTGGAGCCTTTTTCCCTGGAGCCAGGTAGAAGTGAAGGGGCTGGCTTAGTGGTCTGGGGAAAAAATGGTCTGGAGGGAAGAAAAAAATGTAGGTGCTAAGAAAGACTTGAGCAGAGAGACAGAGAGAGAGATGGGCTGTGGCTCCTCCAAGCAGGGGGGGAGAGATGGAGCAGCTGGAGGGATGTTCCTGCAGGAGGAGAAAGATTCCCTGAGGGGAGGAGGCCACAGTGCTAGTAGAGGAGAGTAGTTCCTGAAGAGATTTGGGCCTGGAGCCTGTGATCCTGGTCAAGTGGGTGAGACTACCCTAGCCGAGGGTGCAGTGCTGACCCTGGGTTTGGTCAGGGGTAGCACTGTGTGCCCTGACACGAGTGCTCTTGAGTGCTCATACTTGTCCTGCCTCCTGGGAAGGAGGCTGGGTGTGCACACTGGAGGCCAGCGCATCACTCCCCCCCCCCCCCCCAATACATGCTTCCCCCCTATTTATTTAGTTAGCTAACTTCTTCATTTCTCCCCCCTTAGTCCCCTGGCAGGCTGTGATGTTAAATGTGCTTGTGTCTGTCTGGCTCTGGCTTGCCCAAGGTGATGTGGAGGCTCTAGGGTCTGTGCGTGCTGCTCCCTGGAAGAGAGTGCTTGCTGGAATGGGCTCTGTCCTTGGGCTTGCTGGGGCCGGAGTGGGGAGCCCAGTGCCCTCAGCCTGCCCCTTCTCCCCCAGGGCTGCCCTGTGCCCCCAGAGCAGGGTGCGAGTCCTCGGCGTGGGGGCCTCGGCACCTCCTGCCCACGGCCTTGGCCCCGGCTTCGACCCAGCGCTGTAAAGACCCGGACCTCCGATTAAAGGCAGACAGACCAAAACCGCTGCCCTGTGCTTATTTCTGTGCTCTGCAGGCCAGTGCTGGTCAGGCCTGGGGGGGCGAGGTGGGGACAGAGCCGAGCAGCCGTGGGGCTCTCCAGGGGAGCCTGCGGTGGGGAGCTGAAGCGGGCGGGTGCTGTGAGGTGGGGCCCTGTGGTAAAGCAAGGCCTGGCAGTGTTCTGGGTTAAAAATAACTGTGAAACGGGAATGGCAAGGGGGGGTGGGGGAAAGAGGAGAGAGGTTATTTTTAACCCAGTCTGCAGCAGCGCCTGGTTCTGGCACTGGTCTGCAGTCATCCTGCGTTTTTGCAGCAGCAGAAACATTGTCCTGAGCTTAGCGCATACTCCCTGGCCTGCTCCTGCTGCTCCTGTCCCTTATCCCAGCACGCTGCCTTCCCCCCTTCCTGCTTACGTGTGCCCTGGCATGAGGATGGTGCCCTGCAAGCAGAGCAGCCCCAGGGCTCCCGCTCACCGGGGAATGCTGGGCCCTTCTGCGGCCTCGCTCGGGCCGGGTGCCCCAGGCCAGCGCTTCCGAAACCTGCCCCGCTGGCTGCTGAGCCCAAGGCGCCTGCTCGAGGAGCTGTGTTTGTTTGCTTGGCTCGTAGTGACGGTGCCCTGCACCCACGTCCCCAGCGCTCGTGGCTCCTGCAGCTTCAGCAGCCCTGCGGCGTTGAGGGGCAAGGGCAAAGTCCTGCTTGGCCTACGGGATGGGATCGCTTTCTGCAGGAAGGGACGCTGCTGGGGAGAGGTTCAGCTGGTGGAGAAGGGGGCCAGGCTGCAATTGCTTCTGATGAGGTGGTGTGGGGAAAGCTTGGGAAAGGTTCCCCTGGGGATACCCCAGGTGCTGGAAACATGGAGTTCCGCAGGGGGCGCTGAAGCAGGACCTTGGAAAAGGCAGCAGTGAGGAAAGCCCTGCAAAGAGCTGCCTCAGGGCGGCTTGCAGGCATGGGCACAGCCTGGAGAGGTGCCCACTGTGGTGGCATGGAGCGTCGGCCCAGCCCACGCTGGCCTTGTCTATGGGCTCTGACTGTGCCACATGGGGATGGGACTAGGGCACATGTGGTGCTTTCATCTGGCATGAAGGGCAGCAGCACAGGGGTAGAAGGCAAGTGGGGGATGCCCTCTGACCTGCAGTAGAAGGGTCCTTTAGGACCACGAACAAGCTTGCCCAAGGCTGCCCCCTGCATGGGGAGGTGCCAGGAGACTCCACCAGCGGCTCCTCGTGGCTGCTGCCCATTCTGGGCTTGCTGAGCAAACTGGAGCTCGCAGCGGGCAGGCAGAGACCCCTGGCTCACTCTGAGCCAGGCCCTGATGGGGGCTCCCTGTGCCAACATGTGCCCCAGAGACCCAGGCTTACAGCCCTGGTGCAAGCGGGTGGGGGGGTGTTCAGAGCTGGGCCCATCCGAGGAGTGTTGGAGCCTGCTCGCTGCTGCTCAGCCACAGCCCCTGCCTTGTGTCTCTGTGTCCAGGATGAAAGTGGCACCCTGCAGCGCAGCAGCTCCCTGGGGAAGATCCGGGAAGTGATACGTAGGAGCAGTGAGATGTTGGTCAAGAAACTGCAGGGCAACGGCCCATTGGAGCCCAGGAACACCAGGTAGGTCCTCTGGGCAGGCACCCGGGGCAGGGCTGGTAGCAGTGCTGCCCTGGGCCTGTGTGTGAGCTCCCGCGCACTCCCCTCTGCTTCCTTGCAGCATGAAGCGAGCCGCGTCGCTCAACTACCTGCACAAGTCCAGCGATGCTTCGTTCGAGGTGAGCGTGGGGCTGGAGACGGGGTGGGCAGAGCTCTGTGTGGGACACAGCGGGATGTGTGGGAGCAGCCTCCTTTCCTGGGTCACAGTGTTGCCTCTGTGTTCCACTTGGGAGCAGGAAGGGCAGTGCTGGCACCCTTAGGCTTGAGGCTACCCCCAAGGAGTCCCAACTTGCCCAGGGAGTCGCCAGAGGGTGTTGGGGGAATGGGTCGGCACGTGTGGACACTCCGGCTAATGGCACCGCTCTGCTTTATTCCAGGGCACCCAAGGCCTCCGCGCTGAGAGCAGAGGCCTGAGCGCCAGCAGCATGGACCTCTCCTTGCACAGCTCCCTGCTGGCCTCCAACTGAGCAGCCCGCGGGCGCAGCCCGGCTTTCACGCAGCACGGGGCAGCCCCCCAGCACCCTCCCTGCCTCCAGCACTCCCCTCTGCCTGGCGCTGCCCCGGCGCCGCTCCCTGCGCGCCGGCCACGGGCCAGCAGACCTTGGCGCGCGGGGCAGCCCAGGCGCCGTGCATGCTCCTCTCCCCTGCGCGCCCGCGGTGGGCAGCAGCTTTGGTGGTGGTGGTGGTGGTGGTGGGGTGAGCGCCAGGGTGAGCTGGGGGGCAGCACAGCCCCCCCCGGCCCGGAGCCTGGCTGCGGCAGGGGTGCTGCCAGCACCCGCTCCAGCTGGGAGAGCGGGATGCCGGGGCGCACTGGGGCCCTGCCTGCCTGTGATGCACCCCCCTCCAGATCGCTGTACTTTATTTTATTAAATAAAACCTGTCCTAGAAGCGAAGAAGGGGAGAGAGGCTCCATTGCAGCGGGGAATTGTCTTTGAACGTATGAGTGTAAATGTACAGGGAGCTTGTGTGTGAGGTGTATGTATGGGGGTTCTACATCTGATGAGATGTACATATGGAGACCTGTTCAAGGAGAGTGTATAGAGACAGGGTATGTGTATAGCAGCAAGTATATATGGGACGTGTAAGCATGCGAGATACACATGTGGTGGGATGCATGGATGGGGAGTGTGTATGTGGGGGGGCGGGTGTATGGGAGCGTATGGATGAGGGGTGTATGGATGGGATGTGTATATGCGGGAGGCGGTGTGTGTATGGAGTATATGTA